>JAQQAC010011420.1:3031266-3103462 GCA_029783875.1 Phataginus tricuspis
AGCCAGGCCGGCCGGAGCGTGTGCGCCGCCCGCGGTCCGGTCACGTCCCCGCGCGGGCGCCTCCGCCCGCTTCGTGCGAAACGAGGGCGCCGCGGCCGGCGCTCGCCGTCCCGCCCCGCCCAGAGCAGCTCGGCCGATGCACGGCGCCGCGGCCGGGAGGTGAGTGAGCGGACCCGCGGCCGAGCGAGCGTCTGAGTCTCGGGGGGCCGGGGGCGCGGTCGGGGCGTCCACCCCACCCCCACGCGGGGCCCCGCCCGCGCCTTTGTGCCGGGGATCCGCCCGGGCGTGGGGCGCCGGGGCGCGTCGACAAGGATGCCTGGCCGTGGTGGGGGGACGGCGAGGGCGGGGATGCGGACGAGGTGGGCAAGGGGCGGCCTCGGGCCCGCAGGCAGAGGAGCCGGCGAGGGGCCGACTGCGGACCCGGGAGGCCGGGGAGGCCGCCCCGGGGCCCCAGAGCAGCCACTGACTAGTGCGGGGCCCTATCGGGAGACCCGCGGGACCGGCGCTGAGTGGGGTCTTCCTCCGGTGGGAGTGGGGAGGAGGCGACCCCGAGCGGCGGGAGAGCAGACGCGTGGCTTTGGCTGAAACCGAGGAGAGGGCCCCGGAGGCCTGGGCCGGCGCACGGACGGCTCGCAGGTCTCGGTCATCGCTCCTGCAGCGAGCAGGTTCATTGGAGGCATTTAGAGCAAGAGATGAGTATCGACCCGCTTCGATTGTGGTATGCTCCCTGCTCAATGGCTTTTCCCTTAAAAGGAGGTGGGGGTTTGGGGGGAGGAAGGTGAGGCTCTTGGGCTGGGGCTCCGTATCCTGCAGGAGATCCGAGGGGCTCTGCCTCAGGGCGGTGCTGAGTCTCTGAGTGATGATGACAGGCATCCGCCTAGGCCCAGAATTGGGGTTCTCTGTTAAGGAGAGAAGAAGATGGGAAGGCAGTGCGGAGACCAGGGTTCTCCCCCAGTCCCGGTCTCCAGATGGAGGGACCTGCCTGGCAGGCAAGATTTGCCTGCCCTGGGGAGCAAGCCCTGCTGCCTTCAGCTCTATCTGAAGGAAGCTCCTTCGCCAAATTCGATTAAACAAATATTTACTGAGAGAATGCTCCCCCAGAGCCTGGTGCTGGGGTGGGAGAGGACTGGGCCTCCCCTCTTGGGACTGACTCACCACCCCACAAGGGAGAAATGTCTCTGCTCAGATAACCCAGCCCTGAGGATTCGGGGGCCTCGGAGGGATCTCAGAGGTGACCTGCACTGGGGTCAGAAGGCCTGTGGGCAAAGTGACATTTGAACTGCAGCTTGAAGGACACAGGTGCAGTTGGGGTGGGCATTGAAGATGGCAGAGAACAGACCAGGACACAGAGAGGACACCCGGGCAGTTGGGTCTGGCAGGAGCACGGTGTGCTTGGGAAAGCATAGGCAGTATGGCAGGAAGGGTGGGTGGGTGCTGAGGAAGCTGGGGAAATGGCATGACCCATTGCCTGTCTGCTCTGGCGTCTCCTCATCCAAGAGGGAGTAGCTCTGTGGCCCGGAGCTGAGTGGGCCTGAGGAAGAGCTTGGAAGACCTCGGAGGGCTCCTTGCAGCCAGGGACTGTCCTTTCAGGCACTTTGTTCCTTGGGCAGGGTCAAGGTACTGGGTGACCAACCACCTGGCCCCCTTCCTAGCAGGATGGAGGACCCCTTCCTAGCCAGGAAAGAAGCCAATGCTTAATTGGTAGCTCTGTCCCTTTGAGGTGTGGGTGTCTGTGAGCAGTCACTGTGGAGGCCTGGGTGTCTCCGTGTAGGGGCTGATGATGGCACAGGAGCCTGGCCAGGCCTGGGTGAAATGGTGTGTCTTCAACATTCCTCATGCTCCAGGGACGATGAGACACTGGCATTTGGTTTAAAACTCTGTGTGCTCTTCTAGCAGATGTTGATTTTCTGAGACAAGAGGTAAATAAGACATGTCCCTACCCCTCGGAATGCCAGTGTCATGTCCTGCCCAGGTCTGTGTGCTCCTGGGGATGTTATGTTTTGCTCTCCCGAAGGGGCTGCTGTTACTCATCTATGTAGGGCGCCCCCTTCCTGCCCCACCCCCAAACGCACACCCACTTTCAGCTTTTGGCTGCGGCCCAGGTTGCTGCAGCGTGAGCAGGGCTGCCTGCCTGCCCTCATGGGGGTGCAGTCTGTGCCCAGCTGGATGGAGCTGCTTCACCTTATGCCTGTCATCCGGCCGCATTCCGGGGCCTGCCGTGGGACTCTAGATTTGGGACGCTGAATGAATTCCTCCCTCTGTCACCAGCTTCTCAGCTCTTCTGTTTCCCAGAGTCCCAGGAGGAAAGTGCCTTGGTTCGGACCTCAGGAGCTTCCAGGGCAATTCCAGGAACCTCTGGGTGACAGGTGGACTTGGCTGCCTAAGGCCCATGAAAAGAGGCCAGTGAGATGGAAGGCCAAATGGCGGGGAAGGCTGGCCTCAGCGGCCTCCGCCTAGCCTCGTAGTCGTCCCACGTGTACTTGCAGTGACAGTGTGGACCGCGCCTTCCTTCCCTCGACCTTCCTTCCTCATGGCCCGGCCACCCTGTACTGTCCCAGGCTAGCTCTCAGAAAACTTAAATTGCTGTGCGGCTTTCGGGTGTTCATGTTGCTGCAGACCGTAGCTGGGCTGCAGGAACTTGGAGGAGGCAGATCAGCACGCCGCTCCAAAGGCCCCAGGAAGGACAGCTGGGGAAGCCACGCCTCCAGGGGCAGGCCTGTGAGTGCCGAGGTTGGCAGGAGGAGGGTCGAAGGGAAACAGACAGAGGCACCGGGGCAGCACTGAGGACCAGCCCAAGTGGGGGCCTGGCAGCTTATGCAGCTCAGTAGAAACATCCAGAAACCTGGGCTGGGCCCTGACCCCTGGCCCCCTGCCCCTTGGCCCGCCCCATCCTCCCTGAGCCTCCTTGTGCTCATCTGTAAACAGAGCCAATAGTGCCCTGCCCAGAGCCCGCATCGCCCCCCCCACAGGTCCTCCTCGGGACTTGGGCCACTTCTACAGGCCCACACCGGCAGGGGGTGCTTCATGGGAGTGAAGGGACAGGGACTGATTCACAGGGACCATCTGATGGCTCCTGGAGCACATGGGAAGAGACATCAGCCCTCCATTTGGGGCACGAGGAAACAACTTTACAGATTCACTCATTCATTTCTTCCTTGGACTAAGGCTTGCCAGCGGCCGCCGAGCACCAGGTGCTATGCCAGGCGCAGGGGTATGGCAGGGAGCGGACAGACAGCATCCACCCTCAGGGCACTCACATCACACTGGGAGAGGCTCACAGTGCCTGGTGTAACTGGAAGCCAGGCAGGGTAGGTGCTGTGAAGAGAACTAAAGCAGAAGGGGCAGGGGGCCTGTGTGGAGGGTCCATTGGCATCATGCCATGGAGAAGTGATGGCGGGTTATAAATGACTGGGAAGAGCACCAGAAGAGGGGATAGCAGGTGCAGAGGCACTGAGGCTAACCCAGGGCGGCTTCTGGAGGCCCCACCAGAAGGCCAGGTGGCTGGAGCCCATGAGAAGTGAGGAGGTTTCAGAGCAGGTCGGGTGGCGCTTTGCAGGCTCCAGTGAGTCAGGAAGCCCTGAGCAGGTTTGTGGCAAAGGAGAGACTTCAGCTATCTGCACTGTTAAAAGACCTGCCTGGCTGACTGGCATGGGGCAAGACCAGAGGCCATCAGGGGCCCTTACAGATTCAGGTTGAGCAGGCTGCTGAGGCCGTGGGCGGGGGCAGCAGATAATGAGAAGTGGTCAGATGGTGGATTTATTTCAAGGAGGACCTGCTGGTGGGGAAGAGGCAAGGACAGCCCTGGAAAGATGGAGTCGGTGTTGGCTGGGAAGCAAGACGCCTCATTTGGGAGAAGCAAGTCAGGTTAGACACTGGTGGACGTGGGCACATGTGACATCAGAGGGAGAACAAGGCTGAAGGTAGAACCCTGGAGTCCTTGGCAGCCTGCATGTGGGGTCACTCAGGGATCAAGGGTAGGTGGGCTCAGAGTGACGGGGCCCGGCCGCAGGGCCTTCACCCCTCAGAGAGTGAGCTGCGGGGGGCACCCGGAGAAGAGACGCAGGGGATGGAGGTCACGGTGCGACGCAAGGGGCTTCCGGGAGGGGGGCTCCTGCAGCAAACACTAGTGGGCGTGGGGGTTGGGGGCGGAGCAGCAGGGGCAGGACCAGCTGCATGGTCTGTGCGGCCCTTGTTAAAGATTATTAAGCATTTCAAGACGACGAAAGCTGAGCATTAGTCAGGCCTGGGCCCTGCGGGCCTGCCGCTGTGCTTGCCTATGAAGCCTGGTTGTGGTGGCAGAGGGGACGGCGCCACACGCCTGCCGCCCACTCTCCCCTTCATCTGCCTCCCTCTGGCAGTCGAGCAGGTGGGCTCTGCTTGGCACTCAGGGCTGCTGGGGTCAGTCAGAGCTGGCTTGCGAGCCTCACCCTGGCCTCCTGCGAGTGCGGCTTCTGCCCCCTCCGTCCACTGGCCACCAGCAGCCTCAGGCAGGAGGCACAGCTGGATGGTTGAGGGCTGGACTGTCCTGGTGGCAGGACCTGGGCAAACGTGGCAGGCGGCTTCACACAACAATGGCTTCCTTGAGTTCATCTCTTTTCCAAAGGAACCTGCTACATCACAGAGTTTTGAGTTATTTGCTTCTAAATTAAGGTATAACTCTCTTTTTGAGACATCCCTGGAGAATCCATCAAAAAGTGCTAAGAAGCAAGACTGGTGAAAATCGCAGTGCAGGGAGGGGCCTTACAAACAGTGTCTCTTCCAGCAGCCTCTAACCAGAAGCACATGCCGAGCCCTGTCCCCGAGGGCTCATCCCGCCGGTATCCTGGCCGTGTGGACAGTGGTCGAAGCACACCTTTCAGAAAGAGACCCTGCCCCTTTGGACGCCCTCCTCTGACTCTGACGGAGAGCTGTCCAGCTAGGGTTCCCTGCGTGGGGTGGCCTGAGCCCTGACCCCCTCACTCAGAGAGGCCCTGTGCCCCTGGGAGTCGTGGAGGTCAAGGTCGTGGTGTTGGGGTGGAGGAGAGGGACTCCACATGCACACCTCTCCCAGAGCCCAGACACGGCGTTCGTAAGGAGGGCAGCAAAGTCTGCCCTGGATGACAGCAGGCAAGGGCCTTTCTGGACAGCTCACTTAGTTCTCCTACTACCGATTCGCCAAGAAAGGGCCAGGTTTTGCTCAGTTTTATCCTCAAAATTGAGGGCACTGAGACCCGGAGAGATGGGGCCGCTCTCCTGAGTGGGTGAGGGAGGGGCCCCGGGGAAGGCGTCAAGGAACTCTGCAGACTTGCTGTTGGCAGCCCAGGGCAGCCCACCTTCCTGCAAGCGGCCTGCCTCCATCACCTGGGTGGTCGCCAGGAGGGGTGACAGAGGGCTGGCCGGGCTCGCTGTGCTAGCGGTGGGCATGGCAGCTCTTAGGCTTGGGCCCTGGCTCTGGCAGGGCTGGTGGCCTGCGTCCTTTTCACTGGATGGAGTGGTCTACACCTTGCAGTTGCTTTCTTCACACCAGTGGTTCTCAGATGGGGTCCACACACACCGTGGGTGTCCAGGCCTCCAGCCCTTCTGAGCTGTGTTCTCATGTCCAGGCCCTTCTGGGCCCTCCATCTAGAACAGCACCAGTGTCCCCATGCATGCATATCCTATACCCCTTCCTGCATCCCATTTTCTCCCCTTAGCACTCACCACATGGTGACCTACTCACTACCTGCTCTATGTACTTGCGTTTGTTTACAATCTCCTGGACCTGAATGCAAGCTCTGTGAGGTCATGGCCTGTGTCTGCTGTCCACCTCTGAGAATCCAGGGCCCAGAGCCCAGCTGGGCCCGTGGTGGGGACTCAGGAAATGGCTGTTGCGGGAAGAATGAGTATCAGCAAGAAGACAGGCCTATCGCGATCTGTCAGCCGCCTTCACGCAGAGCTCTGGGCTTCCTGGGAGCTGTTGCACTCACACTGAAGAGCCACTGCTCCCGATCCGCCCTCTGCTCCAGGGGGTTGTGCCTTTGGGTCCCAAGCAGTGTGGCTTTGGGCCTTAGGTTTGGCTGATAAAGTGACCACCCACAGGTGAGCACCACTGGCCGGGCACCTGTCAGGCCCCACTGGTTCACTCCCAAGCCAGAGGCAGGTGAGCTGCCCGGCTTCTCATGCAGCTGACAGAGACCCAGGTCCTGCCCGCATGCATTGCATGCTCAGGCTGACGCCCATCCTCTCAGTGATGTGATGGGGCTTGGTGAGGCCTTGGACAGATGTGGGGGTCCACGTGGCCATGACTACAGAAGCGTGTCCATGGGAAACCATCCTACGAGGAAGGACGACATCCTGGAGGTGGGAAGGGAACACGGCGCTCATAGTGACCACGGGGGGCCTGAGCAATCCTTTTGGACGGCTCCCGTGCCCTGGGCTTCTCTCAGCGGGCCGGCTCGGCGCCGGGGACGGGCGTGGGGCGGGAAGGTGGGAGGCCTGCCTCTGGCTGTGGCTGTGCCTGTGACACTGACTCTGGTCAACGCTCTTCACTCTCTGGGCCTCAGTGTCCCCATTTTGAACTGGGCTGGGCCAGGGGTACACATAGTTCTCATTTCTGGTGCCAGCTCTGGGGTGGCTGCCTAAAAGCACAGCACTGAGAAGGATTCTGGGGCTGCGTGTGGCCCAGAGGGACTGCGGTCACGCCCAGTGAGTGATGTCTGCCATGGCTATGGGAAGGCAGGATTCGGGCCTGCTCACCAGGGGCGGGCCGGCTCCTGCCGCCCCCTCATGCCGGCCTGGCAGCTTCAGCTCACCCTTCACCTCTCTCTATGGCCTCCATCCTCAGCCTAATGGGCAACTCGGGTCATTGCTGAATGTCTCATCCCACGGCAGCCTCTGTGAATGAATGAATGAGGAAGCGAGTGGGCCATGTGCTGAGCTCTGATCTGGCCAGGATCCCTGAGAAGCCAGCCTGGAATCGAGAGACCACATGACCGCAGAAATGGTGATGCTGGAGTGGGGACAGGCAGCCAGGGAGGGTTGTGGTGTGCGAGTCCCAGGCCCTGGTCCTTCAGGGACCCAGTGGTCCTGAGTGACCTCAGCTCACCAGGCTTCACCAGAGGCAGAGAGGGGAAGATGCTCCAAGCTGCCAAGAGGGGCCTTGAAGACCCTCCTTGACCGAGACTTGGAGGACTTGACACCTACAGCTTCACCCTGCCTCCAGCAGGTCCCGGTGACCTGAGCTGAGTGTCCCACTGTGCCGGCATGGCTGTGGGCAGGGGAAGAGCAGGCTCCCCAGGAGGGCCTTTTCTCTGAGGTGTCCACCTCTGTGCTGACTGAGGGCCTGGCCCTGGCACCAAACTCCTCTCCTGCCCACCCCTGCTTGGCGCATCCTCTGCGATCCCAGCTGCCCCACCTGCCCCCTTCTGCCTCCTGTGGCCCCACGGAGTGGCCATCGGGACCTGCCATCCAGCCCCTGTTGGCACATGTGAGTGCAGTGGTCCTGCCCACAGGCTGGGCTTTCTTCCAGCGTGGTTGTTCCCCTCACCCTCTCCGTTACCTCTGATACGCTGTGCAAACATATTTCTCGATAAAATGCTGGGAAGAAAAATAATTAGAGTGTTGCCTCCATTATCCAATTTCTGATTAATCAAACTCTCTCTGTCCTCGGCCAAAATCTATTCATTTCCCTTAAACACTGGGCCAGTGCCAGGCATTGATTTCCTCTATGATAACAGCATGCACGCACGCACGCACGCACATCCCCAGCCCTGCCCCTCGTGGCAGGGAGGAGGGTGGATGCACTAACACCAGCACCACCCGCCCCTGCCAGGGAGCCCACGGCGGCCGTGTACCTTCCCCGCTCTCCTCCGCTGGCCGGCCTTGCCACTCCCATCTCCAGCCTCCAAGAGGCTCTGGGGTGGGGCCGGGATGAAGGACCCCGGTGGAGTGGGTGCGGGGCTGTGGCAGGCGTGGCTGCCGAGGACTGGGGCCCAAGGCTGCACTACAAGCCCAGGCACTGGGCAGGCGGAAGTGCGGGAGCTGTCCCGGTCACTGGCAAGAGAAGGCGGGGATACGAGGGCCGGGGCTCGTGAGGGGCCATGCTTTCAGTAGCAGCCAACAGAAGCCCAACCCTGACAGGCTTAGCAGACGACAGTGCGTCGTGGGCTGGGGCTCAGAGGCAGGGCAGTGTCAGGGTCAGCCCCAGCCGGGCAGGAGGTGACGCACATCTGCCATGGCCACTGGGGGCCGTCCCCTCCCTGCATCCAGTTGGCCCCTCCCTCATTCAGTAGCGGGAAGGGCTGGGATGGGTTTATCGGCACCTACTTCCTGCCAGATACTTCTTGTTCCATGGGACACCTCAGTGACAAGCAACCGAGAGCCCCTGCCCCGTGGAGCTGGCATCCTGTAAGCACGATGAGGCAGTGCCCCCGATAAGGCGAGTCAGGCAGCACAGTAGACAGCACAGTGGTGAGACGCGTGGGGAGGCCTAAGTAGGGTGGGCAGGGGTCTCCCCAGCAGGAGAGCCCTGAGCCCTTGGAGGGAAGGCTGGAGTGGCGCCCGGCAGAGGGAACATTCATGCGAAGGCCCTGAGAGGGGAGTACACCGTGTGGTCTCGAGACAGCGTGACAGCCAGCTCTGCAGGCTAAGAGTCAGAGAGACAGGGGCCAGTCACAGAGCCCGGGGACCCTGGGAGGGCTTGGACTCCAAACGAAAGGCGAGCTGTAGGAAGGTTTTGAGTACAAGAGAGGCGCTCTGCCTTATACTTTTATAAGGATCCCCCAGCTGCTGGGGGGAGCACACAGTGCCGGTGCCAGGAGAGACCAGGGAGGCTGGTGGTCAGGGTCGCTGTAGCAATCCAGATGAGGGGCAGGGGGGCAGGTAAGCGGTCAGATGCTGGACAGAGGGCTCCCCAAAGTCACCCAGGCCCAGCCCCGGCCTGAGGTGCCAGGCTCTGTTAGACGGGTGGAGGGGTGGTGGGCTGGGCGTGTGGCAGACACTCCTGCGCCCAGGTGCCCTCCCTGCCGGCGTTCCATTCCCCCTGCAGCACTGCCTGGAGCTCACAGACCCCAGCTGCACCTCTCCCGCGAGAGCGGCCCCAGGCCCTTGAGGCGCCCCTTTCTGGAAGTGCTTGGGAGGCCTTGACCCTGCCCTCAAGGTGGGACGGCGTTGATTTCATTCCCACTCCAGAGTTCCCCAGGGGATCAGGCCACAGTGAAAAGGCGGCTGAAAGCGGGTCCCTGGTCCCCTCCCTGGCCCCGTGTTCTCCATCCTTCTCTCCTGACCTTGCTCCCTCAGTGGTCGTGTGCCCAAGAATCCCATCTAGTCTCAGCGTCTTGAGAACCCCATCAAGATATAGGGTCAGAGAGGCTGTACCGTGCCAATGGGCGCGACCCACTGCAGGCAGGAGGACTGGTGCCAGCTGTGAGGATGGCTTGGGGCAGCTGCCAGTGCAGGGACCCAGGCCCCTGGCCTCAGAAGGACCGGAAACGCTGGACCACATGCACGTCTCGGTCCCACCTTCAGACCTGGGGCTGGCCCGGGCATCTGCCAGGCCACCCTGGCCTGGAGACTCTGATTCTGCAGCCTGCAGGCCTTTATGAGTTTAGCAAGCTTGGGAAGCAGGCTGTGGGGAAGGGCCAGGAAGCAACCTTGTAGGTGGGAGACCGTCCAGCTGGGAGGCACCCAGAAAGGAGCCACAGGGGGGTAGGAGGGGCAGGGGGGAGGTCCCAGGAGCAGCTGGGGGCAGGGGTGGCCAAAGCACTCTTTGCTGAGCTGAGTTTGGGGTCCCTGGGGCTTAGCCTGCAGCTTGGGGAGGTGCCCAGGGCGTTTAGGGGAGGGAAAGGCACAAGCAGAGGGGTCCCAGAGTCCCATCAGTGTCAGGGCCTTGGGAGTGGGTTACGGGTCACTGGAGGCCTGGTGTGGACTGCAGTTGACCCTCCACTGCGGGCCCTGGGTGAGGTCACATGAGGCGATGCACTCGGAAGGGAGTGCCGGGAAGCTTTGGAGCTGTGCACTGATATTTTTTGGTGTTCATCCATCCACCCGTCCATCTGCTTTGCACATCTTTTCAGAGCACCTGTTCGGGGGAAGCAGCACTGGTGGCTGGGGGTGGGGGGTAAGGTGGGCCTCGAGCAAGAGGCCCGACCAGCCCCGGGCACAGCAGGTGTGGTCAGGACATGCACCTGCGGTGGAGCCAGTGCCCGGAGCCAAGGAAGGGCTGGTCCAGGCCATCCCTGCCAGACTCTTCCTGGGCTCAAGTCCAGTCCCGCTGTTGAGGCAGTGGCGCGCAACACTCGGCTCAAGGTCACACAGGGCCAGGCGGCAGGTCCAGATCTAGTCCCCAGGGCTCCGGGGGCGCCGCTGGTGCTGCAGAGGTCAGAGGACCCTCGCCGTGAGGGAGGCCCCCAGCCGGCCTCCAGCAGGGATGTTCTCAGCCCGCCGGGCCAGGCCGGGCACTGTGGGTGTGGGAGATGGGAGATGCAGCCAGGGAGGTGGGGACCCAGGTTCTAGGAGGGTTCTCAGGAAGACGGGGGTGCATTATGGAGGCTGGCCTGTCCCTGCTCCCCATCCTCTGTGACTGACATCGAGGCAAGCGGGGGTTTTTATCTCCTTGGTAAGATCCGGCTTCTCAGTCCACCAATATGGGTGGTTGTATCAGACCCAGAGTATTTGGCCTGGCTGAGCTGGGCATTCTGCCAGCCGTGGCTTTGGCCAGGCCCGCATGGCATGGACAGCCTCACTCCCCAGGGCCCTTCCCTGGGAGACAGGGGTCAGTGAGGGGGCAGTGTCTGTATTCCGGCCCCTGGGGCATGGCGGCCATCGCTGAGCTGCCCCCTGAGGAGCCGTGGAGGGATGCCCCGGGTGGGTGTGCCTCTGAGCCGGCCCGGCCAAGCCCTCGGGACAGCGTCCCGCTCAGGTGTCCCTGCCCCACATCCCACCGCCCTGTCCTCTCCGGTGTCACCTCTGTGGGCCTTCCCCCTCAGACTTCTAGTCATCTCAGCACGCCCCTGCTCCCCCTCCACAGCGCTGCTCTTTATCAGAAATGGCCTTGCGGACCCGTTTGCTCAGAGTCTCCCCATCCAGAATACAAGCTCCCTGACCCACGCTCAGCTTGTCCCCTGCCCCGTGTCCTGGGCCCAGCGCAGAGGCTGCGCACACGTGTGCTCAAGTCCCAGAGGACACAGTGCTGCTGATACGGAGCCCGTGGCGGGCTGACTGCCGGTTCCCATCTTGGGTGGAGGGCAGGCACCTGCCACGTCTCATGCTGGTTTATTTAGGGACAGGGAGGTGGTGGAGTGGACCTTCGCGGAGGAGGGGAGACAGCGGGGCGGAGTGATGCGCTTTTCTGAGACGAGAGGTGGCCTCTGGCCTGAGCAACAAGGGGTGCAGTGCCGAGAGCACAGCCCAGGGGCACCCAGCCCCTGTGCACCCGTCTGTGTCCACCAGGCCAGGCGGCCTGAGGCCACAACTGTGAGCAGCCCCGACCCTCCAGTGGGGAAGATAACCCTTTTTAATTTCTCTCCCAATCCTTTTCCTTCAGTGAGAAACTCCCGGCGTGGCGCCGGCGTGGCTCTCACGCCCCGTTGTTACCCAGCAGCGAGCGCCCCGCCCTTCCGCAGGCGCCGGCCAGCGGCAGCGCCTCCCTTATGCTGGCTCCCACTGGCGTTACTTAAAGTGGGAAGGTGAAGCCATTCTTAAAGTTTGCCTGCTCAAGTAAAAAACACAAGTAAATTTAAAGAAGAATGCCAAGTAAATTACAGCTGGTGACCAGGTTGTGCTGGCCGCCGTGTGGGGTCCACAGGCCTGGTGGGTGCTGAGCCCTGCAGGTGCCCAGCTGGGCAGCCCTGAGGAAGTCGCCCCCTCCCCGACCTCAGGTTCTGCACCTGTGAGGCCTTGCCCATCTCCCTAGTGCACTGTGAGGCTGATGGGAGATGATGTGTGCACACGGGCAGGCGGGTGTCCAGCCAGGATGGAGGCACAGGCTGTCCCTTCAGGCTTTCTCCTTCCTGGTGGCCCCCGTGACCCAAGGAGGCACCTCCCTCGTACACTCAGAGAGTGCAGCCAGGCCCTCACTCTGACCGCACTGTGCCCAGCTTCCCTGGGATAGACCCTCCCCAGCCCCCAGCCATCCCCGGGGGCCCAAGAACATGGGGAAACGGCTCCATGAAGAGTCTGCAGGCCCTGGGCCATGACCAGGCAGTTAGGGCAGTGCACACAGAGCGGGCTGGAAACATGCCGGGTTAGGCCCCAGCCAGCCTGGTACAGCGACTGCAGAGCCCTGGAGAGGTGGAATGCGGCACCCTGGGGCTCAGGCACGTGCTCGGGCTGAGAAGCGGTGGGAGTCGCAAGGGGAAGGAAGTCAGAGGCAGCGGAAGAAGCAGGCAGGCAAGAACATGGGCTTATCAGAGACACAGAGGACCCACTACCACCGAAAAGTCCCCTGTGGGTCCAGGCTGGGCTGGGAGAAGACCTGATGAAGGGCGCCTACAGGGAACCGGGCCACAGCAGTCAAACAGGAAGGAGCGCGCAAAAATGTCAACCAAAAGTAGAAAGCTGGCTTCCGCACGCCAGGCGTGAAAGGGCAGTGGGAAATGTTGCCTTATTAAGGGGAGGAAAACCGATAATCAGTGACAGCCACAGGCAGAGGCTTTTCTGGACCTTCCGTTTCTAAAATAGAGCCCTGGTGGGAGCTGAGGCAGGGCGGTTCCGGAGGGCGGGAGAGGGACCGGCTCTTTAGAAGATGGAAACAATGGGGATGGATTTAGGCCTGGGAGCCCCTTCTGACCTGCCAGCCACCGGGGCCCTGAGGCCAGCAGCAGAGGCCTACGGACCCCAACATGCCAGGGTAGCCCAGCACACATCTCCTCCTGCGATTCCGTGGGCCTCCCGGGACTTGGCAGGGCCATCCCTCATGTGAGGAAGGGCCTGCGGTCCCACCTCCCCTTCCAGGTCAGCACAGAGCAGC
This sequence comes from Phataginus tricuspis, assembly GCA_029783875.1. Taxonomy (NCBI): domain Eukaryota; kingdom Metazoa; phylum Chordata; class Mammalia; order Pholidota; family Manidae; genus Phataginus; species Phataginus tricuspis. The sequence continues at coordinate 3,044,192 of JAQQAC010011420.1, forward strand.
TGCCAGGTGCCAAGGCGGTGGGGGGACAGGCTGTGGCCAGGTGTCCGAGCAAAATGGGCCGGGGGTGGGTACAGGACGGGGCAGGCGGAGGCTGACGCCTCTGGGGGCGAGGGGCAGGGGCTCAGGTCCTGCTGACCCTCACTCTGTGGCCGGGCGCCTTCCAGCCAGGGCCTCGGGCTGGGGCGAGAGTCACAGCTGCAGGAAGGTGGCCGTCAGTGCACTGGTGGTGGGGGCTCACTTGGACTGACGTGCCGGCTCTGGGTGCGGGGGCGCTCCCCGCCCAGGAGACCAGGAGACGTCAGAGCGGCCTCTGCTCAGGCCTCAAACTACTCCCCTGAGGGGCGCTCCTGCCCCACCCCTGACTCATCCCTTCCCGGCGGCCTAGGGCTCAGCGTGGAGCAGGCTGTTCCTCGGAGCAGGAAGGGGGTCCGCGGAGCGAGGGCTGTGGCTTGTCATCTCTGCTTCCCTCCCAGGAAGCAGGCCTGGCGGCAGGGAGCCTGTCAGGCCCTCACGTTCTCTCCAGCCCAGTAAGCTGATAAACTGCCTTCCCTCCTTGGACACCCTCTGGCTTAGCCCAGCTTGGGTCGGGGCACCTCAGGTGACCTTGACCCTGGGCTCCCTTCCCCTGTGGAGGGAGGGCCCCGAAGGAGCTGTTAGAGAGGCCTGGGGGGGGGTAACTCTGTGCCAGGTGGGGGGGCATGCCCGGCGAGCCATGGCGGGCGTGGTAGGCATCCAGGGTCACGACCACCAGAGTATACAGAAGCCCGAGAGGTGGCAGTGCGGTGTTCCACTACTGTGTCCCCTCCCCGGCTCAGGGCTGTCACCTGATATTTGGCTTGATAGAGGCTTGAGAGGGTCATTCCTGGGGGGAGGAGCGGTATGCCATGAGGGGCGGCGGGGCCTGCGAGGGCTGAGCAAGGGCCAGGGGCCGGGTGGGGGGCGCCAAGGGAGGGCCTTGAAGCGGATACTCCGTGCATCTGTCCTTGAGGCTGCAGGAAGCGGCACTGCTTTCAGCCAGGGGCCCGGAGCAGGCTCTGGGTTTGGGTTGTGCCCCGGCAGCCTCGGATACCCGGGAACTCAGGGAGGCCTGTGAGGGGCCATAATGGAGCTTGTCAAGAGCCGTGAGCACACCTTCCGCTTCCTCCAGCGTCCCCTCTTTGAGAAGAGCCCCCTCTCTGCCTGCTGGCCAGCCCTGGATGCCCTGAGCCCAGCCACCCTCCAGTACCAGGCACTGCCCCTCGGTCCTCACCCACACCGATGCCCTGGCACCTGGACAGCTGCATGCAGGAGCCTCCCTGGTCTGGGGATGCTGGGCACGCACAGGGCAGATCACGCACTCCTCCCTCGAACCCTGGCTGGCTCCCAACCCAAAGCCCTTACTGTCACCTCCTGTTGCCAGCCCTTCACCTCAGCGGCAGCCACCTGGCCCCCTTCCTGCCCCTCAGACAGGCCAGAGGCACATCCCTGCCGCAGGGCCTTTGCACCGGCACTCCTCCTCCCTCACACCTTCTCACTTTAACCCCTCACCTGTCACCTGTTGGGAGGCCGGCTGTGCCCACCTCTGCAGACCTGTAGCCCTCACGCCCAGCACCCTGTACCCTACCGGTATAGAGCTCTGCGCCTTCCCTCACCACATTTATTTGCTGCCTTTGGTCTGACCCCCACCCTCCCTGCTGCCTAAACTTGGGCTCAGGCTTCATCTGCTACGGTCGGCAGTTCTGCCCGCCCCAGGAGCCAGGCCCGAAGCCCCTGACCAGTAAGCAACACACTGGATGACAGAGCCCCGACTCCTCCCCTCAGCCTCTCGCTGGCCTCAGCAGCTGCACAGCACAGCCCAGACCGCCTCTCCACGTGCACGCCGCACATGGCCACACACAGACCTGCACACACAGGCACATGCCTAGGCCAGCAGTCCTGCAAAGACACACATACACTGACCTGTGTGCGCGCACCAGCCACCGCATGGCTGTAGCGCACGCTGGCAGAGGGGGGCCTGACCTCCCTTCAGTTCCCAGGCACACCGTGGTTTGTCCTTTCCCCCCGCAGGAGCACATGCTCGTCCTCTGCCTGGGGACGCTTTCCCTCACCCACTCCCCAGTGATGCCCAGACAGACCCAGCGGTGCTGTGGGTGTGTGTGGGGGGTTGTCCTGGGTGTCAGGCCATGAGGACCTGTGAGCAGTCACTAGACCAGGGAACAATGTGGTCATTGGCCATTGGCCCTCTGCCTCTGGGCTGGAAAGTCCATTAAGGCCCAGTTAGAGAGAGGCAGGAGGTGACAGGAGCCTCCTGTAAAGGCAGAGAGGCCCAGCCTCCGAGTGGGTGGGACTGTCCTGAGGCCCCCTTTGGACCTCGGCCCTGACTCCCCCTCAGGCCTTCCTGCGTCCGCGGACAGCCCCACAGGGCTGCAGGGAGAATTCTGAATGAGACTTTCTGCTTGTTTGGTCCTGGTGACCTAAGGAGAGGGGCTGCCTCACGCCTCGGATGTGACTTGGCGCCGTTGTGTGCTGACGGCAAGCAGCTCACAAACAGCCTGATGCACACGCTCGCCGCCCAGCCCCGTTTCCCCTCCGCTCCTGCGGTGCTCTGCGGCCGCGCTGGTCACGGCCCACCTGCCACCCCCGTCCTGCTCTCCTGGTTCTCAGAAGCCCAGCCCTCAGCCGTGGGGTCGTGCAGCATGTTCGTCACAAAGCACAAGGACAGAGCAGCTTCAGACCAAAGGCCGAGTGGGTGGGATCCGCCCCGCACCCCCATGAGCGTCGGCACCAGGCAGGCGGCCAGGCCCCAGAATGGCGCACGTGGGCCAGAGCAGCTCTCCACTGGGGGAAGCCAGGCTGGGCCTGGGCCTTCCTCTTTGCCTTGTGCTGTGTGGCCTCCCCTGATGAGTTTTTGGGGGCTATTTTTTTTTTTTTTTTGGTGGTAAACTACACATCACATTAAGCTGGCCATTCTAACCGTTTAGCCGCCACCACCACCATGTCCGGAGCTCTTCGTCTTCCCCGTCTGCAGCCCCGCCTCCACTGAACACCAACTCCCTTTTCCAGCCCCTGATAATTGCCATTCTCCTCTGTGTCTCTGAATTTGATGACTCTGGGGACCTCATATACACAGAATCACACAATATTCGTCCTTTTCTGACTGGCGTTTTTCATTTAGCATAAGACCCTCAAGGTTCATCCATGCTGTAACCTGCCAGGAGTTCCTTTTTCCGGCTGGATAATATTCCCTTGTGGGTATCCATCCCAGTCTGCTTAGCCATGCTCTGTTAACCGCTTCTGCCGCTTGGCTATTGTGGACAGCACCTGCTGTGACACAGGTGCACAGAAGCCTCTTCAGGACCCCTATTCCAGTTCTTCTGAGTATATGTCCACAAGTGGAATCACTGGATTATATGGTAGTTCTATTTTTAACTTTTTGAGGAACTCTCATGCTGTTTTCCATAGCAGTTGCACGGACAGTGTATTACATCCCCACCAGCAACACACAGGGGTTCCAGTTTCTCCACATCCTCACCAACACTCATTATTTTCTGTTCTGTTTTGTTTTAATATAGGTGTGAGGTGGTATCTTGCTGTGGTTTTGATTTGCATTGCTCTTAGGATGAGTAATGTTGACCATCTTTTCATGTGCTTATTAGTCATTCATGTGTCTTCTTTATAGAAATGTCCATTGAAGCCACTTGCCCAGTTTTGGATCAGGTTGTTTGTTTTTTGTTGTTGAGCATTAGGAGTTCTCTATGTATTCTAGATACTAATCCCTTATCAGACATGTGATTTGCAAGCATTTCCTCCCATTCTGTGGGGTGCCTTTTTACCTGTTGACATTGTCTATTGATGCATGAAATTTTTTAATTTTCAGAAAATTTTTTCTGCCTGTGCTTTTGGTGTCATATATTCCAGAAATCACTGCCAAATCCAATGTCCTGCAGCTTTTGGCCTATGCTTTCATCTAAGAGTTTTATGGTTTTGACTTACATGTAAGTCTTTGATCCATGTTAACTGAAATTTTGTATATGGTGTTTTGGAAGGTGCTTGCTGCTTTTAAGAAAACCGCAGCCTGGTGGGAGAGACCAGAGATGGGGCAACACTGTGGAGAAAGGTGCTGGCAGCGGGAGGGACAGGGCGCCCTGCTGTGGGGGCGGCAACCGTGTGCGAGCTGGCCTGTGATGAACAGGCCGCGTCCTGGTGCAGGGGCAAGGTGAGGGGCTCCGCCGACCCGCGGCAGCCGGGGGCAACGGAGCGAACTCTCCGGAGAACAGCTCGTGCTAGGCCTGGTGGGCTTCCCAGGCCCAAGCTGCGGGGGGTGGGGTCTGGGTTTGGGAAGGACCCATGTGGCAGGGTGAACATGCGGGGCCCTGTGAAAAACATCTCGATCTGCTCAAGTATAGCTTTGCAGGAAGCAGGGAGCTGGCCTGCACGACCCTAGGTCATGTCACCTGCTGAATAAGACCATGTTCCAAGTGTGGAGTCATTGCCGACACCCCAAGGCATGGAGACGGTTGCCCGGGAGCCTGCCTGTCCCAGGTGGCATAAACAGTGGGAGGAATCCGGAATCTGCTTTCCGGGGTGATCTTTGTCTCTGTCACTGACAAGCTGAGGGAGAAGTGGTCACTTGGGGCCTGTGTGTGCCTCAGATTTTAAAGCACAAGATTTGGGAAAACGGTAATGACAATGTGGAGCAGCCCTGCCCTGTGGGCAGCGCCTTCAGGAAGGGGGGCATCAGCTCTCCTGCAGGAGAGACGTGAGGCCGGGCGCCCTGGGCGGCTGCGGGGAGGGACAGGATCCCAGCAGGGTGGCTGAGGACTTCAGACTCCTTTCTACACCCAAGGGGCTGTCCAGTCATCAGCAGGAACCACGGAGCAACCGCTGGGTCCCCGCCACACACACTAGGGCACAGAGAGGCAGGTCCCACATGGGTCTGAGAGACAGGGGCCTTGTTAATGAATGCCAAGATCCTTGTCTACAAACTTTCTTATGCCAAAAGTTCATTGAAGAAAACTTAGAGAACATGTAAAACGCAAGAAGAAAAAATTCCAACCAAGAACTCATTGTTGCTCCGACTCATTCACAGGGCGCATGCATACACGCGTGTGAGCACGTGTGCACCCGCACTGCCATGTACCTGCTGCCTGCAGCATGTGCTCCGTGAGCACACCCCAGCCCCACCCACCCTTGCCTGGGGCCCAGGGTCATCTCAGGGATTTCGTTCTGAGCATAACCTCCCTCCTTTTTGGGACTGTGCTGACCCACCATCGTTCAATCACTGCTCATCTCAGCAGTTATTTCCAGGGTATGTCCTAGTCCAACCCTCCTCCCCGGCTATGGGTCGGCGAAGCGCAGACGTTCCTCAGCCTGATTCTTTCCCTCCCTCCCTTCACTGCGCGGCTCCGGGCCTGCGGGAGGCGGCATGAGCAGCGCGGTGCTTGGTCCTGGAGAGGCAGAACAGGGGAGCCCAGGCACTCTTGGTGAAGGGGACAGTAGGGTGCTGGCTGCCTCTGGCTGGGACCAGCCTCTGCAGTGGATGCTTTACTTCTCACAGACACTCATGGCCGCTGAGGGACAGGCTCTGAAGCGTCAAGTCCTGTGCCCAGGCCACACGGCCGGGACGAGGACCCTTGCCCTGAGAGCACGGGGCGCACATGGGGGTTCCACCAAGAGGGAGAGGCAGTGAGAGGTGCTTATGGTGCCCTGGCTGCAAGAGCAGCTGGGCCCAGGGAGAGAATGGGAGCACGGGGGCTGTCTCCAAGCAATCCTGGGACTAGCAGGCATGGAGCCCAGCTAGAAAAATGGACTGGTGGGAGACAGGACCGTGCCATTGGCTTTGGGGTCTGTTGGCCTCAGGGACTTCCTGTCTGGGGCCTGCCGTAGGGGAGGTGGAAATGTTAGAGGAATAAACACTGGCCACGGCAGAATGGGGAGGCTCTGGGGGGCAGCCAGGCAGAACAGAGGTCGGAGGCGGGAGACAAGAGGTGTGTGTAGATGGTATGGGGGCCCTGGCAGAGCCTAAGCTTTGGAGCTGCCCTGGTTGGGAGGGCAGCTGCCCACAGGCATTCTGGGTCAACAGGTGGCAGGTGAGTGTGGGGCACTGAGACCCTGCCCCACGTGTGAGCACAGCCGTTCTTACTGACCATCAGCGTGGGGGCAGGACCACGGAAGACTTGGTCTGGCGCCAGGGACCCTCTGGGCTGCCCCTGCCTTGCCTGGGCCTGATGCCCGGTGCCCTTGGGCCTGCTCTAGCCTGGCCCCCTCACCGGGCCCCCGCCCAGCCCCCATCCTCCCCTGCCAGCCCCTGCCCCCCGACTCAGCCGGCCTGAGCCCGTCACCACCTCCCCCGCGGCAGTGAGGCCGTGGCACGGTGCTCCCATGCCTGGCCGGCCTCCTCCTCCCTTCCTGGTGAACCTCCTGCCCTGGGAGAGAGCAGGAGTGGCCCAGCTCCTACAGGAGGCAGTAAGAGCGGGGCGACCAGTTTCCCTGGCCTGGGAACCACTGTGAACCAGGGGCGGCTGAGCCTCCCTGAGGCTGCAGCACACGTGAGGAAAACCCCGGGAGGGGTGGGGGTGCCACAGAGGGATCGCCTGTCGAATCAACCGCCACCAGCCTGGGAAACTGAAGCTCCGGGAGGGTGAGGTCGGCGGGTCCACTGGGCAGGGATGGGTGGCAGGACCCCCGGCACGCGCTCCCCTTCTGAAGACCCTCGGGCCAAGGTCCTGGAACAGTGCCTGACTTCAGGTAAACTGGCCGGCCAGGAGGGACGGGGAGCAGCAAGCCAGACATGTTTGTTCTGCTGTGGTTTGGGCATGAGGTCTGCGGGGCTCCACGGAAGGGAGGGGGTTTGATTCATTGTCCCCAGGCCGCTTCTGCTGCTCCCTTCTCACCCAGCCCGCGGTGGGAAGAGGCTCACGCTGTTCTCTGTGTTGGCAGGTGAAGGGCGGATGCCTGTGGCAGGGGGGCCACAGGGAGCCCCCACGGCACCGGCACTGGCGGCTGGCCCTCCAGCCGCGCTTAGCAGCATCGCCACAGCAACCAGCGGCCAGACGGCAACAGCCTAGGTGGACACGAGAGGACGGCTTCCCACCGCAGGAAGGATCAGGAATGACTGCAGCAAATCAGGCCCCGTGGTGGCCCTGGGAGGTGGAGTGTCACTAGAGGAGAGGCTCAGCCGCCTCCCAGAGCACGCGAGCACCATGCCAGCGGGAGAAGAGGTGCTCGGGCAGGGGCTGCAGTGTGGCACCGCCTCATCGCCCCACCTGCACTGAGTGCTTTGAGGGCAGCTGGGCTCCATCTGCTGTGTGCACCGGCCCACATCTCAGCGTCCCCAGGTCAGAGGCAGTGGGAGAGGTGCTCTGTCCCACACTCCACGTTTGGGCCCGCCGCTGCCGGACCATGGGATGTCGGCAAAGCTCAGAGGAGAAAGAGGCGGCGCGGCGGTCCCGGAGAATTGACCGCCACCTGCGCTCGGAAAGCCAGCGGCAGCGCCGTGAGATCAAGCTGCTCCTGCTGGGCACCAGCAACTCGGGCAAGAGCACCATCGTCAAGCAGATGAAGATCATCCACAGCGGGGGCTTCAACCTGGAGGCCTGCAAGGAGTACAAGCCCCTCATCATCTACAACGCCATCGATTCTCTGACCCGCATCATTCGCGCCCTGGCTGCCCTCAAGATCGACTTCCACAACCCCGACCGGGCCTACGACGCCGTGCAGCTTTTTGCGCTGACGGGCCCGGCCGAGAGCAAGGGCGAGATCACGCCAGAGCTGCTGGGCGTCATGCGGCGGCTGTGGGCCGACCCCGGGGCGCAGGCCTGCTTCGGCCGCTCCAGCGAGTACCACCTGGAGGACAACGCCGCCTACTACCTGAACGACCTGGAGCGCATCGCTGCGCCCGACTACATCCCCACGGTCGAGGACATCCTGCGCTCCCGGGACATGACCACGGGCATCGTGGAGAACAAGTTCACCTTCAAGGAGCTCACCTTCAAGATGGTGGATGTGGGTGGGCAGAGGTCGGAGCGCAAAAAGTGGATCCACTGCTTCGAGGGCGTCACGGCCATCATCTTCTGCGTGGAACTTAGCGGCTATGACCTGAAGCTCTACGAGGACAACCAGACGGTGAGTGCGCTGGCTTTCCTTCTGCTTGTGTCTGCCTCCCTGCTCCTGGGGGCAGGTGCGTCAGGAGAGGGCCACAGAGCAGGGACGAGATGCTGCAGTGAGACGGGGAGCCAGGGCGGCTCCTGCGAGGTCTCTGGGAGCAGAGTGTGGGCTCTCTTGGTGGTCGCCAGCCTCACCCAGCTGCAGACAGCACTGCCCCCTGGTGCGGGCAGGCCTCGGGTGTCCAGGCAGCTCCCGCCTCTGTGCCGTGAGCACACCACACCCCAGCTGCGCTCGAGGCGTGGAAGGCCAGCCCTGTGCTGAGTGGGACCTGCTCCTCAGCCCCAGAGCATGTTGCCTGCATCCCAGAAGGGGGGCCATTGGCCACCTGGGGGTCAGGTAACGCTTGCTGGGAGGGAAAGGGGGAATTGGGCGCCACAAGAGGTTTTGCTGCAGCCAGGTGTGTGGGGAGGTGACCTGGAGGCCAGGAGGGAGGATGGCGGCTGTGCAGGACCCGAGGGGACGAGGCCCAGGCCAGGCATCCGGTTGTCGGTCCGCGTGCCAGCCCAGTAAGTACGCGAGGTTCCTGCCCATCCTGGGCCAGGCGGCAGCACCACGGTTCCAAACCCCATCGGGTCCTGAGAGTCCGGCGGCCACAGGGTTAAGGACCATTTTTGAGATTTAATCCCCAGAGGCCGGGCAGGTGTGGGGATTCTTTCAGGCCCTCAGCCCCGGGCTGAGAAGCACTGGGTGGGGAAAGGGACTCGGAGGCACGTGGTTGGGAGGAGACCCCGCAGGTGGTGCAGTGCAGGGAGGTGCCGAGGGGCACCTGGGTCCAGTGCCAAGCTGGTGAGGGGCTGTGGGGGTAGAAGGGCGAGGCTCCTGGCAAGGACAGGGTGGGCAGCACACCGAAGCCCACCCAGGGCAGAAGGCCCAGTGGGCGAAGCACTGCAGTCTCCCTGGATGCCCAGCAGGGGCACTGGTGGAGGCCAGGCAGCCACACGGGTGGGCGTGGCCAGGGCTGCTTCCCACAGCAGACTGTGTGCCCAGCAGGGGTGCTGGGGAAATCTGCCCTTAAGAGGCCTTCGATCCCTGCAGGCAAATGGGGTCCACAGGGGGCTGTAAGGGGTATGGGCTGTGGGTGCCCGGCGCTCAGGGGTAGTGCACTGGTGACGCCGCTCGTGGGGGAACCCATCGTGCTGTAAGAGGAGCTCAGCCTCCGGGCTGCGTGGGGCCAGAGCCGCGGCAAGGAAGGGGCTCGCTCCTTCATCCCGTCTCTTTAAGGCGCATGGTGACTGGATTCTCTGGGTTCAGCCAGGAGTCCAGGCTGTCATCTGCAGACAGGCGTGGTGAATCCCCTCGACAACAGGCCGGCTCCCAGACTGTCCACCCGCAGGCTCTGCTCACTAAGCCCTGGCCCATAGGTGTGCCAGGACGCAGGAGGCAGGGCGCCTGGGCCCTGAGCTGGGGCCGTGTTTCATGGGGGAACTTGGCCCTCGCCTCTGCTCCCTGAACCAGTCGACCAGGAGACAGCCCAAGGGTCCCCAAGGGCCAGGCCTTCTGCTCCCTGCGTCCCCCACTCTGCCTGGCCCGGCCCTGCCCCCTCACTGTCTCCCTCCTCTGCTCTGGGCTTCCTGGGCTTGTTTCACTCCCACGTGCCACGCACTCTCCAGCCTCAAGCGTGTGACCACCCTGTGCCCTGCCTGAGCCCTGCACCCACACACCCCGCCATTGCAGCCTTCAGCTCCCGGCCTGTCCCCGCTTGTGTGGGGACGAGTGGCCACCTGCCTGGGCTGGATGACTGACCGGACGGGCAGCCCACAGGGAGCTCCCATCTAGGCTTATCCCGGCCCTGGCCCTGGGGAGTCAGGGAGGCAGCCCTGGGGGGTGTCCGCGACCACTGGCCTGGCTGTGGGGTTCTCTGGGAGGCAGCCGGGCTCTGGGGCCATTCAGGGCGTTTCCTAAAGGGAGGGGCTGGCAGCCGGGCCTTGGCCCCCACCACCACTGCCACGCTGGTCTCAGCAGGCCTGGAGAGGTGGTGGTTCACCAGAAAAGGAAATTCTTGATGAGAAACTCAAGCGAGGCTGGAAATTCACTGGATTCCAAATGGTTCTGACCTTTCATGCTCTACCAGCAATATCTGGGGTTGGAAAACAAACAGGCTGCTGAGGAAAGACAATACCCTCCGTGATGCCTGCAGCTGGCTGGCCGCGGAGCGGGCCGGCCGCCCGGGGAAGAGCCCGCCTCTCCCGGCGCCTGCAGGCAGCCCCTGTCACCACTGCTGTCTGGGCCCCTGTCCTCCTCCCTCCTGGCTGAGGCAGGTGCTGGGGGCTGGGACAGGGTTGCCACCGCTGCCTTCTCCTATGGGAGGGCCCTGAACCAGGCCCAGCAAAGGCAGGGAAGCCAAGAACAGGCCATGCTGAGTTTTGCCAGAACCAGAGGATCTTGGGAGCCCAGTGCCAGGCTCTGGCCACGGCTCCTCGGAGGTCTTCTCGCCAGCTCAGCTCCTGAGGCCTTGTCTTTCTTCCCTGTGGCAGAGCTGGCGGGGCCCCCCCACCCCCACACCTGGCGAAGGCACCACAGCACCCCCCCAACCTGCCCACTGGCATCTGCGTCAGCACGTTGCCAAGGGTAACGTCAGGATCTCTGGGCTCCTGGGCGCCGAGGGCTGCAGCAAGCACAGGGCAGCGCCTGGCAGGGGAGGCAGGGTAGGGGCGTCTGTGGACCATGTCAACAAGCAGACACAAGGAGCCACGCCCGGCCTCGACAGTGATTCCCCGCCCTTGTCCTGGAAGGGTTCAGTGGGTCCTCTGCCTGCCTGGGGCCCCCTCCCCCATGCAGTCCTGGGAGGCCCAGGGTGGGCCTGCACCGTCCCTACAGACAGCAAAGGAGGCCGGCGTACGGCCCAGCGACGTTACTGACCGACTGGTGGGCAGCAGCCGTGCCTACCGTCCCTATCACGGATGGGGGGACAGATGGGGATGCCCAGGCTTAGGACAGCTCCTGGCAGCTGCGGGGCCTCCCTGAGCGATGCCTGCTGAGTGGGCCGGGCCAGGCCCCTCCACCCCGCGCTGCCCTGCATGGGCCCCCCACTCCCGGGCAGCTCGGCCCGCCTCTTCCACCCGTCCTGTGGCCTCTCCCAGAGCTACAGCATGGCTGCCTCCCCACCCGTGATAGCCCTGGAGGCTGTGTGCCTCGGGGCTCCCCGCCCAGCCGCCCCGCCCTCGGGTCTTGGCCCGTCCTCCTTAGTGTTTCTGCAGGTGGGGCCCCAGGACCCTGACGGGAAGTTCGGGAAAGCAGGGGGAGATGGGGTTGGGGGCCAGGCGCTCCCGCCCACCTCTGCCCCTGTGGATCTGCGGATGTGCCTGTGGCGCCCACGGGCAGAGCGGCCCCTCGGAATGGACTAAAAGGCCTGGCTGTAACGCCTCAAGCGTCCCCATGTGAAAACCCACAGGGAGCTCCCACGCTGCAGAGCCCTTGGCGTGCCCAGCCCTATGGCAGGTCGGGTGCGCGCCCGCTGTGTGCCTGCGCTGCAGGTGCAAGGCCCAGGCTGGGGGCTGGACACCAGGGTGAGCCTGGCCGTCCTGACGGCGGCACAGAGAGCTCAGGGAGGGGGCGCTGGCACACAGCACCGTCACAGCCTCATTTCCACAGCCCGGCATGCGGCTGAGGACACCTGCCCCCTCCTTCAGGACCTGGCAGGCACAGCCTCCCCAGGGTGTCCCCCCTTCCCCTTTCATGCAGGACCAGCTGTGGCCACAGCATGGCTCACGTGGGAAACCTGGCATCCCCGGCACTTACCCAACAGAGAGCTGTGTCGACATGTGTCAAAGGAGGGTCCCTAAGGGGACAGGTGGGACACAAGGACATGCCCTTCAGGAGGTCAGGGCCACCAGACTCCAGACTTCAGGGGGTCGCCTCTGCCCAGCACCAGCCAGTGGTACCTCTTCATGCTGGGGCCCTTACCTCCCAGGGGGGCCTTCCCCAGCCCTGGACAGGACTCAGCCACCATCCCACCGTGAGGGAGGCCCTCAGCCCCTCATCCACCCGCCCTGCAGTGCGTGTGCTGAGGGACAGGGGCTGGCACAGAGGGGGCGGGGTGGGGCTGGCCCAGAAGAGCCGGAGTTCAGGGCCCTGGCTTCTGGGTATGCAGCCCCTGGGACACCCAGCCCTTCCCTGGCAGGGGCATGTGCGTTGCACCCCCGAGCAGGAAGCTGCTCCAGGCTGTCCCCCAGGCAGTGTGTGCCCGCACCCTCCCCTGTGTTTTGTCATCCGGCCTGGAATGGCATTGTGTCACGAAATGGCCCATGAGGGTAACGCACGGCGTTGCAGTAAGAAAGGCTCAACTACTGATAAGAGACCTGGTGATGTTTGTCTGAAGGAGGTGATTACAGGTGGGAGGCTGCCAAACGTGGGTAATACCCCAGCTTAGGTCTGGACGGGACCTTGTGTACCCTTTAGTGTCCTTAACCGGCCAGCTTTGCAGGTGAGGAAACTGAGGCCCAGAGATCATCCACTGCATGTCCCAGGGGTGAGTCTGGCACTCAGGGAGGGCCCTGGCATTGTACCCCCAGGGGACTCTGGGATCTCCACGCCCTATGGGGACAGGGTGCTCCAGGGAGTACCTCAGGGAGTGGACTGGTTTCCACCCTCAGGGCTGGGACCCATCCACAGAGAGTCAGTGGGGGTAAATGCCACGGGGCTGGCCTCCCTGCAGGGAGCGTGGAGGGCAGTCAGCCGGGCTCAGAAGACTTCAGTGGCCATAAGCGTTGGACCACAGGGAGCCCTAGCGGAGCTGCTTCCTGCCCCGCTCTGCTTCCTGCTCCTGACCAGGTCAAGGACATAGATCCAGGAGTGGTGCCTGGGGACTTGGGACAGTGCCAGAGAGGCGGGCCATTAATCTGCTTGGAAGCCACCAGCCTTCTCCCCCAGGTGCTGGTCTCCCTGAGCAGCTGTTTCTGGTCCTGCGATGTGCCAGGGCCACATGCAGTTTGCAACTTCCACAAATCATGGTGACCTTGGGACAGCAGAGACCTCCTGGACCAGAGCCAGGAGGTGGGGCCTGGCTGGCAGAGGGGCTGGGTTCCCTTGGAGTGGACGGCCCCAGGCACAGATTTGAGTAGTTCTGCAGGGGCAAACGCAGCCGGAGGGCCAGGCTCTTGGCAGGGCCATAATGGCACCTCCTGCGTCAGACCCAGGAGGCACAGGGCTCAGCTGGCCATGCGCTCTCCCCAGTGGGGCCCCTTCTCGGCTTGGGCCAGCTCTTTCTCTCTCGGTCCATTATCCCTGACAAGCACTGTAGAAGCATGGCCAACTGCAAGGGGGATGGCCTTGTACTCACAGCTGGCTCACTCGTGGCCCAGACACACTACCAGCACTTCTGAACAGTCCCCCCCCAGCTCCGTGTGGGCTCCTGGGGCCCTGGCCCCACCCAGGGCTCCTGGCTCCACTACCCAGCCTTTGTCTGAGCCCTAACAGGGCTAAGCCTGGCTGGTTCTCACTTCGGCAGGCCCTGGGTCTGAGCCTGTGGCCCACACTCAGTGACTGGCCAGTGGGGATGGATATCTGCTCCCCTGCCAGGCCCTGGGCTTCACAGCAGTCCCCATGGGATACTTGCTGCAGCCTGGGATGGGCAGGGCTGAGGTGGAGGGAGGGTGGAGAGGGTAGCAGCCAGCAGCCATCCCTCCCCTGCAGGACAGCCTGGCACCTATTTGGCGCCCTTAGCACTTGCCAGCTGACAAAATTTCAGTTCCTTGGGCTCACACCTCCTTCCTCCTCCCAGGGAGACACGCCCCACTGAGGCCACTGGTCACTGCCGCGTCCTCTCTTCCTCCTTCCCTGCCCCACTGGAGCTGCTGAGGGCTCCCGGTTCCTGTCTGCCTTTGTGCTTAGCTCCTTGCCTACCCCCTGCGGAAGAGACAAGGCGTCCCAGGTTCGCGGCACCAGAGCCTCCCCCTCTGTGCACCAGTCCCCTGCAGGGCTGGAGCTAGCTGCTACCAGCTTACAAGTACCAGTTTTTCAATTTCTAGGAAGTCTATGAGTTGTTTGGCATCATGTTAGTAGCTTAAAATCAACCAGGTGAGAGTAATTATACCACGGAAATGGGCAGATGCTACGAATCAGCCCCTCTCCCAGCCGGTTGCTGAACATTCACCGACCTGCCACAGCCAGTGACCCCCGAACCCTGGCCAGAAGGGCCTGCCTAGGTTAGGCTCGCTTATTGGTGAATTACAGGATTCACTGTCCACATCTGCTTGAAGAACCAGGCAGTGCCCCTGTCTCTCAGCCTCCTCTGCGACTCCTCAGAGATGCCCCGCTCTGGCCCTGTGTCTGCCTGTGTTATTTCTGGCCACGTTCATGCCGGTCGAGAATGGTTATTTGCTAGAATGGCTCCATGTTCGTCCTGCGCACCTCCCCCACTCAACCCAAGTCTCCTCAGGCAGATTTACGAGAAATCTTCCACGCAAGGAAGCAGACTCGGAGCCGGGTGGCTCTGCTTTCTCTCTGTCAGCATCTTAGCCGACTCAACGAGACCATCTGCTGAAGCTGGGACCCATCCTGTGTTGTTCTCCATCAGAGAGAACTAGCCCCGGGGTTCTCAGGAAGCGTTCCTTATGCACCTAGTGCACGTAGCTCACTCTCTAAGGACAGAGATAATCTGTGTGTCCCTTCCTCCTCTGCGGTCAGGTGCGGATGGCACCGAGCAGTCCATGGAGGGCCTGCTTCTACTGGTCCTGTGCCCTCTGAGGCTGGCCTTGAGGCACCCCTGGGAAGCAGCTCTCTGGGTTCAAAGGAGCCAGGAGCCCAGAGACCAACTTGCAGGAGAGAAGGGGGCTGACAGCAGAAGCAGGGCTTAGGAAAGGTGGGGTGAAGGTGGGGGTGGTAATTGGGACCTTGCAGATCTACCCCAGGCCGCAGGGCTGGAAGGGGGCAGCCAGCAAAGGCAGGGTGGAGGGGATGTTTGGGGATCATGGTGTGCTAGGGCACCAGGGGCCCTGCACAGGCAACAAGGTCCGAGGCGCCACGTCCACTTCCCAGCACGGTCCCGGGTGGGCTTCGCGGCCTGCACACCCTGGGATGGCAGAGGTGGGGTTCGCCCGGGCTTCTGCAACTCCCGTGGCTGCACGCTAGCTCCTGCCACACGACCCGCTCTCACCAGTGCGTCTCTGACTGGCAGACTGTCTCCGTTCTGCCCTTCCAGGAGCGTCAGGGCAGAGAGCTTCCCAGCCTGCACCCGGCTCAGCCGCCCCAGCCGGCAGGGTAATTAATTTCCTGAGTGCATTAGCTCTGCTCCTTACGCACACATCAGAACAGCTCTGGGTTTTAAGACGCAGGTTATTGTTTTAAGGGATTTCTATAATCCAAGAACTGAAAAACAACTTCTCCACTTATGAAGAACAGACTCCGGGGAGGAGGCTGGGAGCCCTGGGGCCCAGCTGACTTGGGGACCCTTGGCAACCAGCATAGATGGGGGGAGGGGCTCCTGACACCAGGGGAGTTCCATAACCAGCCCTGAGCAAAACAGAAATGCTTCTGTGCTAACCAGGATGCAAGGGAGGGGGCCTCTTCACCAACCTGCAGGCCCCCACCAAGGCCACGCTGGTTCTGACCATCTAGAGTCTCTAGGGAGATCCGACCCTGGGCGCCTGAGGGTCACAGTTGGGACGAGCAAAAGGTGTCCCTGCTCCTTGCATGTGGCTCCCAACAGGATACATGTCCTCAGGCCCAAAGCACGACCCAGACTGGCCCCAGAGCTGGGCTGTAGCTCACCCTAATCCCGTGCCATCACCCCCCCGGGTTGGCGTCTCTGTGGCTCATGCACTTTCTGTGATTTCGTTAGAACCAAGGCAGTTGGAGGCCTGGGCACATCTTGAGGTTTCCACTCGGGCCCCAGCCCTGTAGGCCTTTTCTGGCCTTTGGTGACACTGGGAAGGCTGACAGCGTCCTGACCAAGGAGCTTCCAGGCCCGCGTGGCCCAAGCAGGGCCGTGCCCTGGGCGAGTCCTTCCCCTCAGGGCTGCACAGCCTCCCTCCGGCAGCAACGGGTGGGAGCTGAAAAATTTGTGACCTCCTCAATATTCCCCAGAAGCCACCGTCTCTGGCTCCTGTGTCCCAGGTTCCAGAAAACCAATTCTGTAGCTAATTACCATCCGGGAAAGAGAACACTCCGGAACCACTGACCCAGGCAACCTGTAGTTGTTGGGCAGCTTCCCACCCCTGGCTCAGCAGGAAAGATGCTAAGGGCAGACATGGGCTCCTCTGCGGCCCTGTGGGGCCTGCTGTGCTCCCAGGGCCCCCTCCCCCTCTGGCTCCTCTTGCAGCCCCGCCTGCTGAGGACAGGCCCTGGGTGGTGGGAGGGAGCGGTGCCGGCCGGATGCGACCCCTGGCCCCGCGCGGCCTCAGCTCGCACAAGCGGGTCCGGTCTTGGCCTCCTTGTCAGTAAAGCAGACGGGCCAAGGCTCAAGGACAGGACATGGTTTTCATGATGATGGCCCGCCTGTGCCTGTGCTCGGCGCCCAGGGCCCCAGCGCTCTCAGGTTGGCGCCCTGATAAAGGAGAGCACCACGCATGGGAGCTGAGACCTTGGGCGGCTGCGCAGGCCAGCGAGCCTCTCCCATCCCTGTGGCCCGGCTGGTGCCTGCTTCAGGCGGCTGGGAGGGCTGTGTGGGCGTCAGCACAGGCGGCAGGAGACACGGTGCCCTCCCGCCGTTTCATTCTCCTCTCCCAAGACGCAGCCACAGGCTCCCTCTGCACGAGCAAGTGGGCTGAGCCCACACATGGCACGGGATCCCCCCAAGGCCAAGGCCAGCCCACCACAGAGGAGACCAGGCCCAGCCAGGGCCCAACCGTGCGCAGCTCCTCAGGGCTGTCTGTTCCCCAGGGAGCCTGTTGGTGGCCATCCTGCACCCCCACCAAAGTGCTGCATAGGTCTCCCTGGGTACCCGTAAGGACGTGGCATCACAGAGGCCAGAGACCGCACCGAATCAGGATGGGTGCAGCACCAGGCAGGCCTGTCCCCATCTCCTCCAACACCCAGACCTCGCGGGCCAGCCCTTCACAGTCCCAGAATCAGAGGACATGGCATAGGGGTCTCAGGGTGAAGAAGCTGGGGCCCCCCAGGCCCAACACAGGGCGTGCTCCTCCCTGGGACATCCCAGCCCCACAGCTGCAGTGGTGTGGGGCACAGTGAGGGGAGGAGAGCCCTTCTGGACAGCACGGAGCCCGTGGGCACTGGGGACCTGGCTGTTCCTAGAACTGCACCACTGTGCGGCTCCAGCCTAGACTCAGACCGCAGCCACGACCAGCCTGGCCCCTGGCGCCCCATCCCTGTAAACCATCCCCACTTCCGCCCAGCACTCGGTCTGCAGCACAGCTGCTGTGGCCAGCGGCCTCCTGGCCTGCGCATTACCCTGAGCCATCCTGCGCTCCCGCACACAGCCTGCCTACCCGGGAGAACGGGCGGCACAGCCCCGGGGGAGACACGTGCGGGGCAGTGGAGGTGGGGGCAGGTGTTTGGGGTCCCACCCAGGAGGCAGTGACTGTCTCCCTAGTGAAGGTGGGCGGGTATCTCAGTGGGGAGCCTCTGTCTGTAAACAAGGTGGATTTCAGGAATGCTTATCCTTTAAAAACGTACTTGGTCATTACTGGCCCTTCCTAGCTCATCTAACTTCCCTGTCTCACTTGTAAATGGGGCTGAGAGGCTCAGACTGTGCTGGCCAGGGTGAGCACCAGGAGAGTGCTGTCAGCTGCTGAGAACCTAATGCTGGGGGGGGGTTGTCGACCGAACAGGTCCCAGGCAGGAGGCAGGCGCATGCAGCCATGCCCAGGCTCAAGGCCCCCGTGTGGCAGTGCCCACATCCATGAGGGGTGCCAGGGGCTGCAGAATTCCCTAAACACGGCCGGATCATGTGGCTGCTCCAGCATATGCATGGGCGTCCCTACTGGAAGAGGCTCTTCGCTTTAATCATTTTCCCCAGGGATCCGAGACTGGGAAACTACACTTGCCTGGCGCCCCCTGCTCTGCACAGGTGGAGAAGCCAGGCTTGAGGCAGTAATGACCCAAGTACGTTTTTAAAGGATAAGCATTCCTGAAATCCGCCTTGTTTACAGGCAGAAATTCCCCACTGAGATACCCGCCCTACCTTCTCAGTCCTGCAGGAACCCATGGGCCTCCTGGCCTTTTCCCCAGCCTTTGCTCCTGGAGGTATGGCTGGGGCTGCACCCAGGAGTGCAGAAGCCGCACCATGCTGAGCAGGGTCAGGCCAGGGGGCTGGGGATCTTCTGGACTAAAAATAAGGGGGCCTTTTTTGCACTCTGGTTTCCTCCCATGATGACAGTGATGGTCTATAAGCCCCCGGCTAGGCCTGTATCTGTGTTGCCACTTTCAGTCTGCACACACCTGTGTCCTGCTGTTTGCTAATTTCCCGCCAGCGACTGACAGCAGGGGAACTTGAATCAAGCCAGCAAGATTTAACATAAAATCAAATAGGAAACAGTTCTCATTTCAGCTGAAGCAAAAAAGGAGTGGGGCTTTGGAAGAGGCCTTGCACCCGGCAGGACAAGGAGGTTAGAGGGCGGTCCAGGCAAGAGCATGCAGCAGGCGGGACCCCAGCCTGGACTTCTGCCCATATCGCCACCTGTCAGGTGGCCCATGAGCCCCTTCCCTCTCTGGACCTGGGCGTGAAACTAGGGAGCAGGACATGGGAGCCCCTGGGAATTTGCTGCCCCAGAACTGACAGTCATTGAGTGTGCCTAGGTCAACCCCTCAAGTTATAGGGCACCCACCACCCACGTCACATCCCTCCACTCGTGGGAGCGAGAAAGTCCTTCTAGCTCTAAGATCTCCCACGTCATTGATTCTGAGGCTCAGGGAGAACAGGAAAGAAAGCAATACGGTGATGTGTGTTTGGGCTGCTGGTGTCCTGGTTGGCTCACTGGACTCCTGGAGACAGCCCCGGGAAGGTGCGCACAGCCCCCAGCTGGAGCAGAAGGAAGTACTGCGCATGCAGGGCTGCCCCCAGCTCTTGCTGGAGCCTCAGGGTGGGGCGCCAACCTGGCTGTGGCCCCAGGGTCACTGCGGGACCCCCTGAGCTTCCCAGTCCAGGCTGTCCCAGGGGCACAGCTCCTGAGGAGTCGGGGCAGCCCATGAAGCACGTGGGCTCAGGGCTGGGAGGGGCTCTTGGCTGTTGCTGGCCACAGAATGGGTGAGAGGTGGGTTGACCTTGCTGGTATCGAGGCACCCAGGTCCCCAGCCTAGTGCCCAGCACTGTGGGGGGAGATGGTGGGGCCTGAGCCACATCGTCCCTCTCTCGGGGCTGACGTCCAGGTGGGAGGATGAGGGAGGTCAACGGGAGGAGGTTGGGCCCCCAGGGGCTATCATGGGGCCCTGCCTGCATGCAAATTTCTAAGCCCCCCGACCCTGCAGGGGCTGGTCCCCACCACACGGATGAGGAGATTCAGGCTCCGACAGCAAGTTGCCCGGGTCACATAGCCAGTCCCTCTGCCGCCTTCTAAGAGGACCCTCAGCTGTCCCCGGGAGGGTTGGGGGTGCCACCCTTCCTGTTACGTCACGTCACCCTAATCCCCTCATGTGTGCCGGAGGAAGCCAAGGACCAGCAAACAGGACAGCCTGAGGAGGGTCAGCGGGGCACCAGGCAGAGTGCCCCTGCGGCGCGATGGCCCAACACTGAACTGGAGCTGAGAGAGGAAGTGCCTGTCGCTGTTCCTGGCAGGGTCAGAACGCAGTTTCAGGCTATTAGGGCCTGAGTTGCAGCTTTCCTGGCAGCCTGTTATCTTGTGTAAACAGCCCATGCTGTCTGAAGCAGCAGGCCTGGCCGGCGCTGTTACTATGAGCGTTGCAGTTGTCACTGGGTGCAGGGGCAGAGGGGACAGGCGAGCGGTGACTCTGACTTCTGGGCTCCTCAGAACACTCTCTTCCCCAACTCCCCAAACCCCGTGTGTTGCCAGCTGATGCCTGCAGGACTGAGCACTCTAAAACGGGCCTCCTGCCCCCGCCTCCCTGCCTGGGCACGCAGCAGGCACGCCCGGCGCGGGCAGGGGCTGGGAGACGAGAAGGTAAGGTGACAAGGACGGCCGGCAGTGGTCCTTTACCAGCCGCCTCTCATTCACCTGAGTTGCTAATCTTTCTGTGGCCACTCCTTCCCTGATCTCCACCCTGGCTGGGCAAGTTTCGTGGCCTCAGGGCTATTGTCTGCAGGGGCAGGAACACCCCAGAGGAACTGGTCATGGGGCCTCTACACAAAACAGGCCACAGGAGCTGATACAGGAAAATAAAACCCGAGGCTTCAACCCCCAAGGCAGGATCAGATATTCCTGAGTGTTTCCAAGCTGGAAGAGCAGCCGCTTGTGAACCGCATTCCGGTCCCTTTTGTCAGGTCAGTCCAGCAAAGGACAGCGCCGAGGTGAGAAGGGACAGGGCGAGCTGCCAGTGCAGTGCAAGGCCTGCTGCGGGGCAGGGAGGCCCAGCCCTGCCATCCTGAGGGCCCAGCCACGCGTCAGGCATCCTGGGAGTCGCTGGGGAGGCTTGGGGTGGTGTGAGGCCCGTGGGTGCCTCTCCATCCCCCATATCGGGCCGCCCCTGGGTGCGCAGGGCAGGTACACCTGTGCCTCCTCTCACCCCAGCCCCAAACACGCAGCTGCCGCACCGAATGCCCACAGCGTGCCATCTGTCCCTGCTGCAGCGTGCCGTCATGCCATCGCTGTACACGGGGCAGACCGCCCTGGCTGGGCGCTGGAGAGAGCAGTGCCCCCCAACAGGGTGCCGCACCCACAAGCAGACTGGAGTGGTAACAGGGACGTCAGACACCATTCGGGTCATGGCGGGCGCACTTCAGGTAGAGGAGGCCAGGGAAGGCCTGGAGGTGGGGCGACCCTTCCTTGGGGACCCAGCATGGCAGAGGCCCTGAAGTCGGGAGGGGTGAGAGGGAGCCGGACGCAAGGGGCGGCTGGGATTGTTCAGGGACGGAGCCACTGGGGGCCTTTGCCCAGGGGACTGGAGTGGCCTGGTTGGCTGTGGCGGGGTCACAGGGGCATCAGAGCAGAAGCAGGGAGCCGGCCCGGCAGAGATGAAGGTGGTAGCGGTGGGAAGGAATGGTGTGGACAGTTCCCGGCGCGCCGGAGGTCCTGCTGATGGGATGGGGCGCGGGCAGAGCCCCCACCCAACACCATCCCCTCTGTGCACGGTGTGCTGCTGGGCTGGGCTGGCCCTCGGGCCCCTCCCCGGGGACTGAGTTCACAGGCCAGGACTGCCTGCTGTTCCTCTCTCCCCCCCGGCAGGAGTGGGCTCGGCACTCAGCAGAAGCCCAAGGTGCATCCCAGTCACCAAGTCACGGCCTGGGGTCCAGGGAAGAGGTGCTGGGAGGGCAGCCAGGGGGCTGGGCTTGCATCTCACTGCTGCCCCCAGACAGTGGCACCCGGTGGGTGGGGACACCGGACCTCCAGCCTCATTATTGCCTGGTGACCACATTTCTACTGTGACTCATTCCATGATAGCCCAAAATCACTGCCGTCTCCTGGCCGGGAGGAGCGGGACTCGTGTGGCGTGAAGTCCAAGGAGAACTAAGGCGGCCCCACAGCGGACCCGGCAGCAGAGCAGGGGCCCCGCGCAGCCCCCGTCGCGTGGGGCTGCTAGGGACCCGCTGGTGCTGTTCCCAGACTTCCCCAAACCTGTCGCCCAGGGAGCCCAAAGGCCGGGGTCGGCCCGGGAGGACAGGGGCTCAGATGGAAGAGGGGCGAGCACTGAGTGGGGGGGCATCTGACCAAGGTCCCGAGAGCAGGGGTCCCCAGAGCCTGCACTGGGGAGGCCTGTGGCTGCGTCTGGCGACAGGAGAGCAGGGTGGAGAAGGAAGATGCCCAGAGGCTGGGTGTGGGGGTGCCAGGGAGGGCAGTCCCCAGTGATTGACTGGTGGAGGCAAGAGGGGTAAGGGGCCATAAGCCGCTGTCCCCGTGTCTGGGCAGGTCTGTGCCCGTCTGTCTCAGCCTGGATGTCCCAAGGGCCCAGCTTCAGGGCCAGCACAGCTCCAGGGGTGGAGGGCCCAGGCTAGGGATGAAGGTGCAGCTGACCTGGGCCTGAGTAACTGTGGGGAGCAGGGGCTGCCCTGAGAATGCCACTTCCCCAGAGGCCCTGAGTGCCCTGGGAGCGAGGCCACGCAGCAGCAAGCCCCAGCTCTCCTCCAGCGCCCTGACGCTGACCCAGGCACCGCCCCGTGCTCTCCCTGCAGACCGGCTCTGGGGCATTCGGGCCCATTGATTCATTAGCCTCATTAATCCAATTCTCCAGTCCAGCAAGGCGGGGCTAGGTTTGCAGGAGGAAGAAGTGGGGAGTGCTGACTAGAGTGGAAGTGACCCCAGCCATCCAGCTCCATCCCAGACACCTCCCCATTTCCTGAGGCCAGCAGCAGTCAGCAGGTGACCCCAGGCCCAAAGGGTGGCGTGGGCTGGGAGAGGGGCTCAAGGCCCGCAAGGTAAGCCCTCTGGGCCCCAGTCTGCACATCTATGAAATGGGAATATTGGGAGGAGCCCCTAACAGCCAGTCCTCTGAGAGGAACACAGCTGGACATCTGGGCACACGGCCTCCACACAGGAATGGAAGTGCTGCACCAAAGCCGGCAGGGGACAGCTGTCAGGGCCCACACGGGCACAGAGTGACCAGGGCAAGACCCTACCCCGTGCCCCTTAAGCAACGACGACAGCATCCTGCCTCCCCTCCTTGGGTGCTCCGGCCAGGGGCGGGAACCGGAAGGACCTCCCCTCTTCCCTGTCCCTCGAGAGAGCCAGGTCCCCTCAGCGCCCAGAGGCCCTCCCCCTCCTAACAAATAGGCAGTAATGCGCGACTCTAACACTTGTCTGGCCGGCCAGCCAGGCTCGGGGATTGGCCGCGTTCTCCTGCCCTCAGTGTGTGTTGCTGTGGGAGGTGAGCGGCGGCTTCCTCTCGAGTTGTCATGGAAACATCAGCACGTCTGCTGAGGTCTGGGTACTAAGCTCAGCTGAAAGGGGGGCAGCGGCCCTGGGTGGCAGCTGCAGTCAGTCTCGGCAGTTCAGCACCAGGAAGGCCCCAAGGGGCTGCCATGCTCCTGAGACCAGCAGGCATGGGGGGTGGCCTGGAGGCCTCCTCACCCACCACCCCTAGACTCATCCGCAGCTCGGCACGAAGAGGAGCAGTCCTCTGCCCCGCCGAAGGCCTGCCGACTTGTTTGCAGACAGATGGTCGGCTCTCCCCTGAGCGACCAGCGCCATCCTTGCAGTGGTTCCACTGTGGAGGTGCACCCTGTCTTCGCGCCGCTCCGCGGGCCCCCCACCCCGGCGCACCGGCCGGGACCTCAGGGCGTGGGGGTGAGGATGGGGCCTCCCACTCTCCCCCGCTGGAGAAGCGCAGGGATGCCCAAGCCCAGACTCCCCCTCAGCAGAGCTCACGATGGGCCGGGAAGGGCTCGACCGTCTCCTGCCGCCCACCAGGCCTGGCGCCTAGGGCCCTGGGCCTTACCTGCCTTTGCTGGCGGTGGAGAAGAGCAGTCGGTGTGCACTGAGAATGGCACCACACTGCCCGCTGGGACGGGCCACTCGCCAGGCTGGCTGCACCGTGCGCTCCTTGAGCCATACCCTGTCGGCTGACGGGCAGCCCCCACCCCTAGGTACCCTGAGCCTTCCACCACGAAGGGAGCCCTGAGGGGCCATGAGGTTGGGCTGTTTGGGAAGGGTGCCAGCCTGACACCTAGCCCTGTGTGCGACCTCCTTCTAGGCCCCTCCAGCCAGGGCACTGCCTGGACCCCATCCTCAGGGCCCTCGGAGCCAGGCACCCTGTTGCCCAGGCCAGGCCTGGTGCCCCAGCTGTGGGGCAGGCCCCCCCGTGGTGAGTGGAGCTCATTCACGTCCCCAGCTCAGCCTCCCAGCTCTACTTCAATGTGAAAAGCTGAATTTATGGTTTCCATGAACAAACACTCCAGGCTTTTCTACAAGAGACAGATTTAGGCTTTCCAGACTATAACAGAACTGAGAATTTGTCATGGAAATGAGTAAACTGAGTCCCAAGGGCAGAACAGAGCCTCCTGGGCCCCCAAACAGCTGAGCCAACACCAGGGCCCTGGCCCCGTACTGCCTTGCCCACCCCCCGGCCTGTGCACCTGCAGCTCGGGGCCTCCAGCCTCTGCTGGTCTCGCCTCGGTGCCGCCCTCTCCCTCTCGGAGCCCTGCTCCTCTGAGGTCCTGCCCCAGGAAGCTGCCCCTTCACTTCAGGGCCATACCCTGACGGCTGCCAGCAGTCATAGCCTGGGCACAGGGACTGAGCTGTCCCTGTATGTCGCACTTCACCCTCAGCCACCCACTTTACAGGTGGGGAAACCAAGGCTCCGAACTGGTGAGAGCTGGTGGCTGCCAGAGCGGGGGTTCTAATCCTTGTCAGCCACTGCGTGGTGGCAGCACCACATTCTGCACTCCATCCTGCTCATGACAGGCTCCTTGAGAGCAGGGCTGTCCCTTCACCTGCCTCCCTCAGGCCTAGGACGGTGTCTCGGACGGGCACCCGGGGGGGTCCACCAGGGGGACAAGGCAAGGGCCAGGGATGCAGGGACCCAGCCCAGAAGGGCTATGAGGGTACTGGGGCTGGGGTCTCCGGTTCAGCCTGGTGCTGAGAAGAGCGGAGGCCTTGGCATCACCCGCACTTTATGTGAGGCCTGAGGCCGGAGATCCCTGCGGACCCTGACTGGGCCCTTGGGGCGGAGACCTGGCAGAGCAAGTGGATGGGACAGGATGGGTCAGTGCAGAGCCTCGGCCACCACAGCCCACGTCACATGCTCTGCTTCCTCCTCAGAGGGACCCCCACCCGGTGAGAACTGCCCGTCCCCAGGGGATGGCCCCCACCGGGCCGCCCCGTGTGCACAGGGTCTGGGTGATGGCACATCCAGCATGCTGGCATTTCCACGTGGCTGCCCCAAACCCGTGCCCGTCCCACCACCTCCGGAGTGTGCACCCGTGTGGGATCCAGGAGAGCCCTGGGAACTGGGTGGCAGCTGGGAGCTGGCATGGAAACCGAGGCAACCTGGAGTGTGGCCAGTCCTCCTGGAGGGGCTGCCAGGGTGGGAGGAGACTCCTGGGCCCTGAAGGGAGCGAGAAGCAGTGTCTCCATGGGGAGGTGGGAGGCCAAGGAGCCTGCCCCTTCCTGGGATGGAGCTGAGGGCCCCTGTGCGATAATAAGTCTGCGAGGTTGGCTGAGGGCCTGTGTCAGACTGGGTGCACCTGTCAGGTACCCGCGGTGGGCCTACAGCTCCATCCCTCTGCAGCCGCACTGGGGCCTGAGGCTCGAGAGGTCGGAGGGCAGGCCCCGCAGCTGAGGAGGACAGGGGGGGCAAGTCTGTGGGTGCGTTTCCTATATTGAAAGCCCCACCACTTTGTGAGGCTGGAGTCGCCACCCTCACTGATGAGGGGCCAAGGCGCTGAGAAAGGAGCATCTTGCCCAGAGGGACACAGGTGAGTCACATGGAGCTGGGAGTGGGGGAGAAAGATGAGAATCCCCAAACATTAAGGGCTGGCATGCCCCTCTGAAGGGTCCAGGTCTGGCCCCAGGAGCGCAGCAAAGCCACAGGGGGAGGGAGCGAGGGTTTCTGAGCTCGCCTGCACCCCGCCCTCCACGGCCTGTCCTTGGCCCCCACACCTATCGTGGCCGATGAGGAAAGCACCAGAAGGGTGCTGCCCCTGACACTGCGTGTGGCGGGAGGGGTGTGGTGGGCTAAGGTTAGAACGAGTGTGGGGCGTCAGGGCCCCATTTCCCTGGCCCGCCTGTTCACACAGCTGCCTCAATGTCCTTATGAGCTGGGAGCGGAACAGCAGCGATGGGCACGTCACAGCCGAGGTGAACAGACCCTGACGCCTCCCCTCCGGGACAGGCCCCCACCCTACGTCTGCCCGAGGCCTGCTGTGTTGCAAACATACCACACATAGGACCCCACACTCCCCATCACAGATTGGAGGCAAGCTGCATGAGACTCGAGCTGGCTCAGAGACTTTGGGAAGCAGAAGGGATGGCCCCAAAGAGGGTGGGCTGGAGCCTGGAATGAGCCCCCAGGAGGCACAAGTCAGAACGCCCCATGGCACACTGGCAGCCCTCGGGCCGCTGAACAGCTCCCTTCCTCTGTTCCCTGCCTCCCTCCAGGAGCTCCCTAACCATGCAGGAAGTCAAAATTCACTCTGAGGGAGACCCAGGACCATGGCCTGGAGGACATCTGCTGTCACCTGTTCATGCAATCCAGTGAGCTAAACCGGAGGGAGCCAGATGTACTAGAAGAGGCCATGCAGGAAGCATTTGGGCAGCCACCTTTGCCTGGTGGGGGACCCTTGCTCCTTGTGTGTAAAGTACAAGGACTGGACTTGGGTGTCCATTAGCCGGGTCCAGTGCTAGGTCTCTGGGAGGCAGCCCTCTCCCCCATAGCTGGCATGCAAGGAAGACAAAGCAGCCTTCCTTCACAGCTCACGAGCCTGACCTATTAAATCAGGGAAGCAGTGGTAACCGTAGGTGCTGGCCTGGCACCCGGCGCTGGCCTGTGCCCCACAGCTAGGCAAACCTGTTGCAGGGAGGCTGAGTGAAAGGGGCTGAGCATGTGTTACGAGGTCCGGCCGCCATCGGATAGCCAGGCTGAGCGGTCACAGGAGCTTCTGGGGAACCAGGCAGCACGGAGGTGTCGTTGGCAGGACCTGGGTTCAGAGTCATGCCCCCTTCCTCTCCATCCCATGGGGCTGTTCTGTAGTGGGACAGTGGCATCTCAGAGCAGCTGTGCTGGGGTGGCAAGAGGTGGGTTGTCACTGAGGTGGGAGGACACACCGACACCATATGCAGGGGGCGGCAAGTGGCCTGGGAGAGCCCCTCAGGCGGCAGCCCGTCCGCTCTTCCCACAGCAGCACCTCCATACCTCCTCACAGCGGTTCTGGCACTGAATGCTAGAAATGTCCCCGTTTTACAGATGAGGAAACTGAGGCCCAGAGCGGTGAAATGACTTGTCTAAAGGCATGGCAAACACTGGTGGTGAGAATGAATCCCTGTGGCCCCAGGCCTCATGCCTTTAGCCAGGGAGATCAGCTCTTCTGTGGCACCAGGAGGGCCTTGGTGGAGATGGGACCGTGGGCTGCAGCCGCCTCAGCAGCCAGACACAGGCTGCGCTTCACCTGTCGGCTCACCCTGGCCGCCGGCCTCACAGGGTCGCTCCAAGAGCCAGTCCAGCGCACGCCACCACGGGCACTGCCACATGGCGGCCACGTGCCGGGTGCAGGCCTCCACTGCAGAGGTCAGTACTGAGTGAAGACTCCAGACTCACGGGCCAGCAAGCTAGAAGTCCTTAGGAACGGACCACCAGGTCCAGCCCGGTGATGCCCACGTGGTCCAGGCAGGCAGCCCCCACAGGCTCCCCTGGCACTGAATGTATTTGGACCTGTCCCAGCAAGAGCTTTGACCCTGCAGATGGCAAGAAATCACTTTCTTACAACCCCAGGGCCTGTGTCCAGCCACCTAGCTGCCTCCCACTGTCTGACATGCTCTGTCACAAATCACTGGTTTCTCACGGCGAGCGGTAACTTTCCCGCCATCACACAGGCTTCTGATGGGAATCGTCTGCTCCAGGTTATTTATATAATGAATGTGCAGACGGTCCCCAGACTCCTTGCAAGTGCTGCCTCGCTGGTGAGCAGGCCCTGGAGAGAGAGGCGACCACCAGTGGGTGTGGTTCCTCCTGGGAGCAGCTGGAGGGGTAAAGGCAGGGAGGGCTTCTTGGAGGAGAACGTGTGGTGGAAACAGCTCTCCCCTGAGCCCTGGGGGCCAGCCCACCCAGGCCTCCGTCTTCCGGAGTGTGAGACAGGCGACCCCCCTGCCACAGATGCCCCTGGGCTGTAGAGGAAGCGCCCCTGGTTCCAGGGCGCTTGTGTGGGGCTGAGGGAAGTTGCAGAGGGCACGGGGGTGACGCGCGAGCAACGACTGTAAGGCTGCCCCTGGCCTCATTTACCGCAAAGGCCCAACCCAGTCTTAGTGCCTTCAGGGCCCTCAGCAGCAGCTCTGACCCACAACACCAAGTGGGCAGGAGAACCGGGTGGCGCGGTAGAACCCCACTCGGGCCACAGAGGGATCAGGGAGAAGATGGGGGCCGCAGCTGGTGCCCAGGTCGAGCGCACCCACCAGGGCTGGGGGGTGGCAGGAGAGGCCCCAAAGGCCAGACTGAGGGGCTGGGACTTTGTCCCAGTACAGGGGGCAACAGCCAGACATGTGCCGCAGGAAAGTGGCATGGGACAGCAGAAGTCAGGGCTTCCAGGAAGAAGGGGCCTTGAGGAGGCAACGGAGGGCAAGCAGAGAGAACGTGGGATGGTGGGAGAAGAAGGGAGGCCCGTCCCACTGCCTGGGGGTGGCTGGGTGGGGAGGCTCCTGGGCACCCATTCCTCCCACAGGGTTCCCAGCATTGCAGCCCAGAGCAGCCCGCTCCTTTGCCAGTGACCTGTGCTCCGAGGGCCAGGGGGCTGCCCGGCCCGTCCAGTGCCCGGGCTGTAGGAGCACACCCACAGCAGCGACGGCAGCCGCCTGGGCACCAGGTCCCAGGACCCGGGGGCTCCAGCTTCCCCTACCACCTCCTGGGCTCGGCTCCTCCCCTCAGCTGAGAGCCTCATGCACCTTTACACGGGGCCCTGGGGGGGCGGTGCCACCGGGCTCTGCTCCACTCAGCTTCTCCCAAGTGTGCATGCCCCACAGAGGACCCGCCGGCAGAGCCTGCAGTGGGACCTCTAGCCAGCACAGGGGGGCCCTCCTGCCCAGAGCTGCTAGGTTGGGGCTGGAGGCAAGAGCAACCCCGGCTCTCCCTGAAGTGACCCAGCAGGGCTTGGGGAGACAAGCCCTGGCTTCCGCCTGGATATCCCTCATAGAACCCTGACTACATAGCTTGGGGTCTGCTCCATATTTGCCCACTCGCCTTTGAACCCCAGCTCCATTCCCAGGTGCCAGCCCTGGGCACTGGCCTGCTGAGTCCCACCTCCCAGCCCTGGGCTCCTGCCTCTGGGGCCCCATCACCTGGCATGAGAGCTGAGACCTGTCACTGGCCCTCAGGGCACGCTCAGCGAGCATGTGCTCATTGAATTAAGGCATACGTGCTGATAGCTGCGTCTGTTATTTATCTGATGGGAAATTTGGGGTCAGAAGCACAGCCCCTGATTGTGACATCATTCCTTTGAGAAATGACAGCTCCGTTAGTTTTTACAGTGTGGCTTCCAGGAATCCATTAAAGCTAATTATTCCCCAGAAGAACACGGCATTCCTAGACCACCACTTAGCTGGCTTTGGGGAACATTGTGCAGGTCCTTCAGTCACTGCTGGGGATGGGGGTCCCACATCTTTCTTGGCAAAAAATCATCCCCCACCCCCAAACCTGAGACCACTCAGTTTTCAGAGCTGTGACTCCTGAGCTCATTCTGACGAAGGCACAAGAAGATTGGTTTTGGAAAACATGATCTGCCAGGTGGAGCCCAGTATCTCAAGGCAGCCTCACTGAGGTCAGGGGTTAATGACAGGTGCCTCTGGGCATCCCCACCTAGGGCGGCCTCCCTCGGGCCCCTCAGCGCTGCCCGCCCACGCCGGAGGAGCAGGGGTCCTGGAGCTCCTGGTAGTGTGTGTTTCCTGACTAAGCCTCGGCACCTATGAGCTTCTTTGTCTGTAAACTGGGAAAAGGAAGGTGTGAAGATCCCACAGGCTGATGCCATGTCCACCCTGCTGTCATTACCACACTGTTGGTGATATCATCGGACGCCTCGGATCTAAACTGGCTCCGGACTTTGTTTGGACAACTTGGTTTGTTACCTTTGTCTTAAGGGTTTTCGCCAGCACTTCCTTTAGTAGTTAGAATTGTCAGTTCTGTGTGGAAATGGTGGCTCTGGCAGACAGACAAACACATTTTGTTCCTTAAAATCCCACAATCACTACAGCCCTCAGAGGGAGGTAGAGAACGGCCGAGTGCCATGCTCTGTGGTCATGGCACCCCCAGGCCGCTGTCCTCACATGAGTCTGACAGCCGCCAGGCAGAGGGGCTTTGGCTTCGGAAGTGCAGGCCTGCCCCTCGCAGTACGGCAGGACCGAGGCTTCCGGGCCAGAGCTGACTGCTGGGCAGAAGGCGCCACACTCACGCTGAGGGACATAACAGGACAAGAGCGTCTCCTGGGGGAGATGGCAGACGGGACAGGGACCTCAGGCTGTGAGCCTAGGGCTACCCGAGTCCCTGGGGCCCAGAGGAGGGGCCAGTGGAGCAGGAGAGCCTCTTATGGACACCTGCCACGCTCTTGGGGGGCAGCAGGAGTGCTGGCCACTCCAGAGGCCCCAGAGTGTGGAAGGCAGCTTTCACCAGGCGGAGGAGGGACATCCCAACGGAAGGGGGTTCTTTCAGGCTGGTGCTGGGCTGGAGACCCTGCCGAGGGGGCTGCCCCGAGCGGGGCTGTGGGTCCAGAGCCTTGCTTCCCTGATTGATGCCAGCGTTTTCCTTGCAGAGTCGAATGGCGGAGAGCCTGCGCCTTTTTGACTCCATCTGCAACAACAACTGGTTCATCAACACCTCGCTTATCCTCTTCCTGAACAAGAAGGACCTGCTGGCAGAGAAGATCCGACGCATCCCCCTCACCGTCTGCTTCCCAGAGTACAGGGGCCAGAACACCTACGAGGAGGCTGCCGTCTACATCCAGCGGCAGTTCGAAGACTTGAACCGCAACAAGGAGACCAAGGAGATCTACTCCCACTTCACCTGTGCCACCGACACCAGTAACATCCAGTTTGTGTTTGATGCGGTGACAGACGTCATCATACAGAACAACCTCAAGTACATAGGCCTTTGCTGAGAAGCCAGGCCAGCCCGCTTGCCTGTGGCGAGACCCCTGGGGCGTCACACCCCCACTTGTGCTAGGGAGACCCAGTCCAGGGGCAGAAAATGGGGGGCCTGAAGAGTGTCCCCCCACCCCTCCGCCTCTTTGGCACCCACGTTTCCATGCACATAAATATATACGGATAGATTGCTAGGTAGGTAGACACACGCACACACACACACACACACTGACACGCAGTCTGGAGACGGCAGATTCCCCAAAGCTAAGGTCTCTTGAAATGTGACGAGCTGTTCACCGAGTTCACTACAAGCCCTTCCTGCCCTTCACTTTGCCTTCCTGAGTGGGCCCCACTTTGCATGGGGGTCCGTGTGGGACTGCAGGGAGAGGCAGCTGGGTCGCCCGGAGGAGGCCACCTCTGCCTGAGCCCCAGACTGGGGACCTTGCCGCCGACCAGGAGGGAGGACCCGAGCGAGGTCCATGCGCTTCCCTGCCGGCCACACCCACCGCTGGCCTACTCTGTACCGTGTTTGTTCTGGAACCAGGGTTCAAGGCCGGATGACAGAGCTAACCAGACCTCCAGCCACTCACAGCTCTTTTTAAACAGCTTCAAAATATGCAGCAAAATCACAGTAACCTGAGTGGCACGTTTTGTTTCAAACTAGACCAGCTGGGTTCCAGCTTTTCTTCTACTAGTCTGATGTTTTATAAATCCAAACCTGGTTTTTCTTCTCTGACATCCTTTTTTTTGGCCAGATCTTGTGGTGTTTCGCAGAAAAACAACAGAAAATTTCAAACGCAGTTGAATCTTCTTTTTTAAAATGCAGATTTTCAAAACATATTTTTTTCAGGTGGTCCTTTTTGTGTCTGGCTTGCTGAGTGTAAAAGTTGTTGTCTGGATGAGTTTGTCCTGCTTCTGAGAGATGCTGGGGCCATGTTGTACATAAACCTGTGCAGCGTCCTTGTTATGGTGCGGTTTCTGCTTTGTTTTTATTTCAGAAAATAAATGTGATGTATTTAAAGAAGGTTCTTCACCTAAGAGCGAATGAACAATAGCTAAATGTCTTGGTATTTAAAGAGTGCATTATCTGTGGCTTCTCAAGTAGAGGAAAGGGAGGCGGGAGCCCGGCCCCCGCACGCCCTGCGCCCGAGACGCCTGAGTGTGGCTACGACTCCTGTGAAGGCTCGGCCAGCATTGTAGCCTGAGGGAGGCCCTGCTGGGGCCCTGCGCCCAGGCCCTGCGGCACCTGCCGCCCCGAAAGGACTGGCCGAGGGCCGCGTGTAAATAGGAAGCCCCGCCGCCGAGAGGGAAGGCGCCGCCAGAGCCCTTGCCAGGTCCCCTTCTCGCAGCCTCTGTTCGGTACTGGGTCCAGGGTCGGCGTGGGGGATCCCAGCCAAGGACTTTAAGAGACGTACAGAGGGAAAGAGGAGCTGGTGATTGTATGGAAGTCAGAGATTGTCTACTTTAAGAAAATAAAATACCCTGAATGAGCCAAGTCTCGTTCTGGAGTGCTGTGTGTGCGCGTGGCTGACGCCTGGGAGGGCAGCCGGGGACGCCTGCAGGCTGAGGCTCTGCTCCTCTTCCACTCCACCTACTTGGGAGCAACTTGAAAAGGACATCAAGAATAGACAACTCCAAAAGAGGAAAGAGGCTGCAGAAGAGGGGAGCCCTGCAGGCCCATGTGTCCCAAGGGGCTGTGGTTTGGGGGTGCAGGTGGCCCTTGCCCCTTCTGCAGTCCCCGGACTCCTGCCCTGCACTGTCACCTGGGCCCCTCACACCCTAAAGGCACTTCTGCCAGAGTCAGAGTCATCCCCACGGAACAAGACAGGTGCCAGAGAGCCTGGAGGGTGCCGACAAGCCCCAGCAGTGCGGGATGTGGAAAGGAGGGCCCCCCAATGGCCCACCGTCTGCTGACTCTGGCTTGTATGACTAGAGGCATGTCCATACGGTGGAAAGCACTGATTAGAAGTCAAGGTAGTTTGTTCACCCTGCACCAAGCTCCCTACAGATTATTTTATTGGACACTTTGCACCACGGCAGGTTATCAGCTATGACCCATTTTACAGATGAGGAAAGGTGCCCAAGGTCAAGGTCAGGGAGCGCTGGAGCCATTCTAACCATCTTTTCTCTTCAGAGGCCTGGGTCTTTGCCTGACTCTGTCCCTAACTGCGCTGTACCTAGACAGGCAGGAGCCCAGGGGGAGCCACCCTGAACCCCTGAACCTTCTTGAATCCAGGACCTACATGAAGCCCTGAGCCAGGAGCAGCAGACGGAGACGCACATACACACGGCCCTCAGGCCCACATCCTGACCTGGACTCCTGAGCCCAGGTGGGGATTCCCTTCACACCTTCCCACGTCACTGAATGGCAGAACCCCAAGGCAGCTTTTTTATAAGAAGAAATAAAGTGTGACTTAAAAATCTTTGAAACTTATTTTGTGCTTTTAATGCCAACTGTGAAAAGAGCAGTAATTTCACCTTGTGCATCATTAGCCTAAAAATACACAGCTACAGGGGAAATGGAGGGTTCTGCCTTCTCTCCTGATGTGTTCAAGCACGAGAGGAGGCTTCCCTGGGCCGTGTTCGTCCTGGTTCCCAGAGCCTGGTCGGCCCTCCACCTCAGGCTGTCTGCACTGGCCCCCCCTCGCACCAGCCTCCCGTGTCCATATTTTGCTCTGCTGATCCCTCGGCTGGCATGCCCTTCCCCATCCTCAGGGCCCAGCCTCTGGGCGCTAGAAGTCACCCCCTCCTGCACTCCACCACGGGGTGAGCTGGGAAGGGGTGTTGGCATTGTCTGACCCGCCTCTTCCTCCACCATGCCCGAGGGGTGGTGGCACGTGCAGAGCGGAAGGCCCAGGAGCAGCTGGGGCATTACCCAGAAGGAAATGAGGAGCCGTAGACAAACAGGGGGGAGGGGACAGGTGCTTCCCTGCACAGTTGAAGCTAGTCCAGCCCTGCGCCTGGAGAACACTAACCCTAGGCCAGGCATGGGCATAGACTCCCTTTCCCAGAGTGCACGGCCAGGCACATCTCCCCTGTAGCCTGTATGGTCTACAATGACAGTGTCCCACATGCCAGGCCCTGAGCTGAGCATCCTTTCCGACTCCTGGGGAGCTGACATGACTGATTCTATTTTGCAGAAGAGGAAGCAGAGACCCTGAGAGGGTATGACACCCTGGTGTCATAGCTACAAAGAGGGACGACCTGACCAGGCCTGGGTCCCCGGGGGCTTTGCTCTGTCTCCACCTTCCTGGGAGCCCACTGGGGGCCGTGGCCATCTAGGACAGACAGGCATGGAGTGTGGGGCCAGCTGGGGGATTCTCCTCACCCAGAGATGGGCTGGCCTAAAGGCTTCAGCCTGGGGGCAGGTCCTAGGCCAGGCCCCCAGCTGGTCCTGCCCAGCATGTGCCTCGGGCGGAGCTGACCCCTTTGGCAATTCCACGTGTAATGGGCTGTCCCAAACAGCCTGGTGGCCATATGAAAACCTCATGCAGCAGGCTGCGAAAGGCCACCTGTCCTGAGCGAGCCTGAGAATGGCCATGAGGACAGAGGACAAGGCTCTCCCTGTGGGAGAGGAGAAGAGGCTCAGTGCCAGCGCACCACACTGGCAACCCAGTGGGCAGTGTCACCATTCATGGGCATCGTCCTTTTCTAAGTCCCAAAGGGGCCCACTGCCCACCAAAGACTCGGGCCCTGACGCACCCCATCCTGAAGGCAGGGGAGAAGGGAAAGGCCCACCCTCAGGGGCTGCCAGCCCCTCTCTTCCCCTGCGGGAGGTGCTGTATTTGCTTCTCCAGCAGCCCCTCTGCCTGGGCTTCTGCTGGTCTCGCCTGCCACGCCCTGTCCCCCACCCCCAGCCCAGCCCTGCTCCTTTCTGAGGCCAAGGAGCCAATCCCCGCGGGATAGTCCTGAGGGTACCTGCACTGCCTCCCCCCCCATCCTGGGCTGGTGCCCGCCTCCAGCCCCGCAGCCCCACCCGAACCCGGCCGCCCACCAGCAGGAAGGGCACAGAGTGGTCTGTGCAGCACCACCAGTGAAGCCAGGCCCGCAGGTCAGAGCCTGGCCCCGGGGTGGGGTGACATGGGGAGAGGGCCAGGCTACCGCCAGAGGCACAGCAGGTGAGGGCCTGGGCCACGGGGCTGGTAGGGAGAATTTTGGAGGCCCTGGGGCTCTTCAGCTGCATCCCAAACTCCAGTTACAGAAGAATCCCCGATTTCAGCATTGGTGCTGTCTCCTTCAGAGCACCTGCTCCCCAAATGAGGCCTGTTTCCACATGGGCTTAGCAGAAGCAGGGAGGAGACACGAGTGCCTCCAGAATCCCAGCTGTCAGGCAGCGCCCCACCGACAGGGCATTTGGGTCTGATCCCGGTTTCTCACCAGACTGCAGGGCCCTGAGGCCCCCCGAGAGCACAGCCCAGCGCTGGGCCGTTGGTCCTGTGGCGCCCTCTGCTGGTTCCTCTGGGACCACGCAGCCAGCCAGACCCGCGTGGCTCAGGGCCCCAGGGGCAGACCTCCGCGCCCCAGAGGGTCCCCCACAGTACAGACGAAGCAACCGAGGCACAGTGCATGCAACAAAGCAAGGGGTCAACACATATCTGTCAAATGAATGAAGGAGGAAGTGAGCAAACTGCCTCAAGAAAACACCTAACAAATGATCCTTGGAAATACAGCATAAAACCTGCTAAACAATCACTATTTGCTGAATGGCAGCCATGTGCCAGGTGCTCCACCACGGGCAGAGGGTGCCTTCCGGTGCGGCCACGGACAGAAAGCCTGTATCCATGACCACAGTGTGAGAGCTGGCTGAGCCCCGAGTGGCCATCCCAGCCAAGCAGCACATGCTGCCTGCGGCTGCCCATGCTTGGGGCTGAAACAGGCTGACAGGCCACATGACTGCCCAGGTCGCACGCTGTTAACAGTGCAGCCACTGAAACAGATGCCCTCAGCCCACCTGGACCGCCACTGGAGGCCCACTGAGGATACCACCTGGGACTCAGCCACGCTGGCCAACCCAGGAGTCGCAGAACTGAGACCACCCCCAGATGGGCCTCTGGGGCGCCGACCGCACCGTATGTCTCCCTGTCTCGCTCCAGCTCCCCCCCGGCCCCCACTGCAGCCGCATGTCCTTCCCCAGCGTGTCCCGGGCCTCCCTTCAGGGCATAGCACGGACATGGAGCAGCCCCCAGGAAATCCCGTGATAAAGGCTCAGCGCTGGGGCCCCACTGAGGTTTACGGGAACCACAGGCCTCCTGCTGGTGGCGCGCCCAGCACATGTGGAGCCCAGGAAGAGGATGGAGGCAGGGCCCACCCACCGGATCGCAGAGGATCATAGTGCTTTGGTCGTCAAGACAGTGTTGGGCTGGCAAGCGCCAGACAAGAAGAGCTCAGGGCAGTCAAACAAGAACCCGTCCCAGGGACCCTCGTCAGCTGAATGTGAAGAGCGGAGCCCCGCACTCTCGGAAGGACACATGGCAGGGCACCTTCATGAGCTGTGAAGAGCGGAGCCCCGCACTCTCAGAAGGACACATGGCAGGGCACCTTCATGAGCTGTGAAGAGCGGAGCCCCGCACTCTCGGAAGGACACATGGCAGGACACCTTCATGAGCTGTGAAGAGCGGAGCCCCGCACTCTCGGAAGGACACATGGCAGGGCACCTTCATGAGCTGTGAAGAGCGGAGCCCCGCACTCTCGGAAGGACACATGGCAGGGCACCTTCATGAGCTCTAAGCAGCAACGACAAAACACACACGCAGGGAAAGACGGATGGGCCTGACCGCACACAGATGAAAACCTGCCAGACCAGAAACAGACAAACAGTAAAGGGCCGCCCAGACCACCAGGAAATGGCACTGGCGATGTGTGCAGCCAACAGAGGCCTGGGGTCCGGGAGAAGTGAAACACCCCCGCCAATCAGCAGGAAATGGATAAACAACTCACAGAAGGGGCTCAGGCTCTGGAGGCAATGGACGCGGTGCCCGGCAGGGGAAAGATGCCCCTCCTCCCGGCCACAGGACACCGCAAAGCCACACAGCCGTGACGGGTGGCCGGCTCGGCACGCCATCAGGTTGCTGGTGAGGAGACGCAGGCTGACCCCCCGGGGGGGGGGAGGTGTGCTGGGACAGAGTGGGGACGTCCAGCCAAGCCGAAGCCACGCCCTCTCCATGCCTGGGGACGTCCTCCTCCGGCAGAGGCCCTGGAGGGGCTCTCGGAAAACCTGAGGCCCGGAAATAACTGCCATGCCTGTCCGCGGGGCAGGGGTACGCATACGGAATGTCAGCTGGGCATTACCACGCCAGAAAGATGGGCAGCGGTTCGGACAAAGAAATGGAACCCATGGCGTGACAGGGATGAATCTCGAAACTATGACATTAGGTTTTTTTAAGTAGCAAAGGGGTACATACAGCAAGATCTATTTACATAGAATTGTGAGACATGTAAGGCAAGATCTAGGTAATTACATCTGCGATAAAATAGAAAGACACTAAATATGGTCACTAAATTATTGGTAGCTTAAAGAAGGGCAGGAGAAAGGGTGCTGGGCAAGGGAGGCCCACAGGGTGCTTGGACTGTATTTTCCTTTTTTAAACAAAAACCTCAAGCAAATATGAAATACAGTAGGTTAAGATTTGGCAAAGCTGGGTGTGGTACCTGACAATCATTATCGTTATGTCCATAATTCTCTGAACACTCAGATAGGTCACAATAATTTTAGGAGCCCTGGGTGAGAGTAGCACGTGTCCTCTCTGCCCACGCCAAGGACGGCCCCCATATGGTGAGCACAGGGCTTCATTTAGCTCAGCCGCCAGCACTGGTCCATAATAGAAACTCCAGTATTCCAGTGGCCACACAGAAGACTCAGCCAAGGTGCTATTAAGGAAAATGTGAGCAGGGCCCACCCCCAGAGACAGATTCTGTTGGCCTGAGATAGGACCAGGGATAGGATGGTCTTTTTAAAGCCCTCCAGCAGGTTCTGTTTGGCCTGACATGCTCTCCAGTGCCCAGCCCAGCCCAGATGGAAGGAGGCAAGCCTCCGGCCGCGCGGCAACCCCACGGCCCTGGGGATTCCGCCCCATTTGGCCTGCCTCTCTGCAACTGGCCCTGTAGCCATTTCTCTCTGGGACCTTAGTTCAGGACATGCTCACACCTAAATCTGGATATGTACGCGGGCTTTGTGCAGGGCACCGTGCTACACACTCAGTGAGCATCTTCTGACCTCAGGCCTCTGTGCCGGGTGCCGTCAGTCTCCCTTGAGAGATGAGGAGATGACCAGTCCAGGGCGCGCAGGAAACCAGGGGAGGGCAGAGGAAGCCCAGGCCTGTGCGGCTCGTGAGCCACGGCTTCTTGTCCACCTTTCACTGAGGCACCCCTGTAAGGCCTGACATCACACCTTTTGAAACAAGGCCCTCCTTTAAAAATGCTCATGGCCCCCCATGCCAGGGCAACGCCAGTCTGACACGAGCCTCAAGCCTGGGGCCATGGCCCCCTGGATTCTGCATCTAAGCAGCAGGAGAAGCCGGGTGTAAAGGACAGCGAGCGGGGGGCAGGCCTTCCTTAATCCTTACACATGCGCTATGGCACCTCACAAAAGAGGACATTAATAGTACTATAATAACCAGGCAAATACAAATTAGAACTAAAATGAGACACTACTACACACCTATCCAGCAAAAAAGCTACAATATAAAGACAAGAAATATCAAGTGTGGGTGAGGGTGTGGAACCCCTTGAACTCTTGTACACTACTGGTGGGAGTGTTAATTGGCATAACTATTTTAGAAAGCCATTCGCAGGACCTTCTAAAGCTGGACATAAGTGTATCCTATGCCCAGCAACTCTCCTCCTAGGTATGTCTCAGAAGACATGAATATGCACGTCCACCAAAAGACGTTTGTAGCGATGCTCCCAGCCACTCTACTCTGGGTAGCCATCTGCCAGTGATGAGTCCCATGTCCATTGGCGAGTAGATAAATAAACTGTGGTGTGCTCATATAATGTGAATGCCACGCTACACGCAAATCAGCAAAAATCAGTAATATGTAACATACATGGATCTCAGAGACAAAATGTTGAGCAAAAGAAACTAGAAACAAAATATCACTGACTGTATGTTTACATTTACATAGTTCCAAAAGAGGTATAAAGTAATCTACTATCTTATAAGCAGAAAGTAGCATTTACCTTTAGTTGAGGGGCAGTAACTGAGATGGGCGTGTGGGAAGTTTCTGGAGTGCTGGTGACACCACATATTTCTTGATCATAGTGCTTCACGACATGCTTAGTGCAACTTGGTCAAATGTTCGTGTATGACTTGTGCCTTTTTGATATGTATGTTGTACCATACGTAAGTTATAAAGGCATAACTGCTTTAAAGATGCACTCTAGACCATGATCGCAGCATGGCACATGCCAGACCTGGACCGAGGGGCCGCCCGAGCGCCCCCCATGAGCCTACCTGAAGGCAGCTGGGCCAGGTGCTTGAACGCAAGGTGCAGGTTCTCTCGGCACCTTTTCTGGTGGTCATTCAGCAGGAAGGCCAAGGCACGGACGATGTCATGCTTTAAAAAGCCCTCTCTGGGAAAAAGAAGCTGGATTTAGACACAACTAAGACATGCCTGGCGAGGACCCAGTAACGCCCAAGAGGCAGTTGCCCACCCCCACCTGGTGTCTGAACCTACGCTGGCTGGTGCAGACCACATTCCCCTGGCTTCCTAAGGGAAGACGAAGACCAGAGGTAGACAACACATTATAGAATCCCTTGAGGCCAAGGTCTTTGTCCTTCCGCTCTTCTGAGCCTCATTCGTATCTTCTGTAACATGGGGACGAGGCAGCCGAAGCTCCTAACTGGCGAGCATTTAACTCCTTGTCCCGGGGAACTGGGCTGCCGGGCCGAGCCGACCTCTCTGCGCCCGCCCGCGCACACGACAGCCGTGGCTCCGGCACCGCCAGCCTCCGTAGGCCGGGACCCTGGAAGCCCGATTCTCCTCTCCCAGCCGAGCTGCAAGCTTGCCAGGCACCATCTCTTTGCATCCAAACCAATGTATGTCCCGTATGCTTTTGTTGTAATTACGTCAGTTAATTAAATATTAGGTAAGCCAGTTAGATGAGAGAAGGTTTTTTTTTTTTTCCCATTTCCTTACAAAGTTGAATGCTTCGGGAAGACTCAAAAGTGAGTCTTTCTTTTTAGAAAGAGTGAGATGTTTGTGAAAGATGCTAGAAGGGTTTTGCACGCAGTTACTCCATTAATGTCTTTGAGCTCTACTTTAAAGAAACCAAAGCTGCAGATGAGGTGACGTTATAGGTGTGGTTCAGGCAAACAAAGTGGGCTCACACCCAAGAAAGAGCCCAGGTGGCACAGAAGCACTGGTGAATGCCTGGT
Organism: Phataginus tricuspis; assembly: GCA_029783875.1. NCBI lineage: Eukaryota > Metazoa > Chordata > Mammalia > Pholidota > Manidae > Phataginus > Phataginus tricuspis. The sequence goes on from JAQQAC010011420.1 coordinate 3,084,488, forward strand.
CCTTTGCGTTTTGGGTTAAAAGGAACTGTTTAAATGGAATGTACAAGCATGAGCTGTTTAAATGGAATGAATGATTTTTTCAGTTTCTAGCTTTTTAACCTTTTCTCTTGATTGACCAATTAGCTGCTGGGTCCACTCGCATTTGGCCTGTTCCCATGAGGTCACATCTCTCTAGGCTGGAGTCAGAAAGAAGTAAGAACTCGGTGTGAGGCCCCTGCCGAGTACCCAGCACGCAGGAAGTGCCCGACCAACTGTGCCTCGCCGCACTGGCAGGGCCTAACTATAAGGTGAGTTCTAAGTCCTGCGAGAAGAGCATCACAGTGGGACACCCGAGTTACAGGGGCCTCCCTGGCCAGCGGGGTGAGGTGCCCGGGCCTGTTCGGTCAGCACCGGTGGCCCAGTCCCACCGCTCTGCTGTGTGCGTTGGCTTGCTTCCCCTTAGCACTCTGCCCGGCACTCCGCAGCAGGCAAGCCAGAGGGGGCGGGGTAGCCAGGCTGCCCAGACCCCCTCTTGCTTGTGGCCCATTGTACAAACTAACCCCTCAAGGGGACAAGATGTCAAGCCCCGTGTTTCCACCCTCGGCCCCCCGTCCTGTTGCTACTTGTGCGGGTGCAAGAGGGCGAAAGGGTTCCACATGGGCTGTCACTGCGAGCTTGGTGGACTTCCCAAGCTACTGGCTTGACTTGCACAATCGCCACTGAAGCCCAGTGAACTCCAGAGTGGCCCCAGTTATTTTTGGCCCTTGGCATACCTGACCCATGTGGTGTGGTGGAACGAACCAGGGCTTGGGATCCGGGACGTGGACACCTGAGTTGCCTCACTCCGGCCTCCTCCCACGGCCTGAAGTGGTAGCATTCGGGATGGCAGAGTGTTGGTGGGGTGTGCAGGCCACGCCTCCTCAGGTTCTTGGGCAGTGACAGTGGCAGTTTCTTTCCTCGTCCCCCGGCCTAGCCAGGAATGCCCCACCAAGACCTCCTAGTGCTGCTAGACAAACCTACGTCCCCCTTCCTAGGCTCCCCGGGTCCTTATAATTGCCCCGGCTTCTCTCCGCACCAGCGTCTGTCACCTGTCGCGTGCCGCAAGGGTTAAAGCGCTTTCCCCAGGTCTGGCTCAGGGTGCCGAGGCTCAGTCAAGGTCACGGAGCAGGGAAAGGCCACTCACAGCTCTGTCTCCAGCCCTGGCCTCGACTCCATTAGAAATGGGAAAACAACTCAACAGAACGGGCTCAGGCTCTGGGAGGCACCCGACACGGAAGGCGATGGAGGCGGAGCCTGGCGGGGGAGCATGCCCCTCTCCCGGCCACAGGAGACAGCAAGTCACACGACAGTGACCCAGCACGGCACGCCATCAGGTGTGCACTTGAGGCACCGCCTCCCCACACTCACCCCATTCGCAGCGGCGACCCTTCCGGCCGGGGCTGCGCATGGGATCGGGCTGGCCATACCCCCTTCCAGGACCTGAAACTAGAACCCGGAGAGGAGCCGGCAGCTGGGAGGTCAAGGTGCTGAGGGACCGAGGTGGCCATCTGGAGGTGGCCCCAGCAAGCAGGTATGTGCGCTCACAGCAGTCCCCAGAGAGAGGAACCCCCAGCGGCCTCCAGGTCAACGTGAGGTGGACGTTTCTGAGGTGTCTCCAGGCTGAGCACGTCATGTGCTTTAACTCATTTAACTCCCTGCCCCACGAGCAGACTCAGATGAGGACTCATAGACACTGAGAGACCTTGGGGTTTGTGAGATGCCCTGACACCCTTGAAAACGTCTGAAGCTTTTCTGAAGGCACCTGTTGTTTACAGCAAGCAAGCCCGAAGACAGGGAGCGGCCTGCTCTTGAGTTCTCTGCCATCACTGTTATTGTCGCAGGTCCCCTCCTTTCTGGGGGTGTGCACTCTGGGCAGCCCTCCCCAGGCAGGGCTGGAGGCTGTTTGCAATGTTCAGCCCTGTTTTCAGTACAAAGTAAGACAAATGATCCCAGGTCAGGAGGGCACCATGATAACACTGAAACCACCAGCCTAGAGCAGGTGGGCACTTTGAGCCTGGTGTCTTAGCACCTGCTTAGGGATAGGAGCCAGAGTAGCAGGCCTGCCAGGGTCTGGGAGAGGAACTGGGTGGACTCTCCATAAAGGGCCAAGAAAAGGCTAAATTGTTGCGGGTGTGGGCCCTGAACTTTCTTTCCATCTTCAAAGAGGGATGTGCAGAGCTGGGAACTAACACAAAAACCAGTCTGGAACAGAGGACCGCACTAGGCCCCCACAGAGTTAACCACCCCACAGAAGCCTGTTCCTGCCAAAGATCTGCACTACAGACAGACGTTCAGAGTCCTGAAGGCTGTTCAAGGGCATGCCAAGGGAAGGGGCACTCCAAAGCATGACTTTAGTTTACAGAGACAGCTGCCCACCTGCCCACGTTGTGGGTTGCCATGACGTAGAGCACCTCAGTGGTCTTTATCCGCACCATGTCATTGGTATCCTTCAGCAAAGCTTTCAGGGTTTCCAGGCAGCCTGCAAGGCATTAAAAAAAAAAAAAAAAAAAAAAACCCTTGAACGTTTGCCAGTCTCAGAAATCGACTAACCTAGAAGCCAACAGGTGAGCCTATGGCAGGCAACAAGAGAGTACAGAAATCCCCTCACCCACAGGGGATATGTTCCAAGGTCCCCAGTGGATGCCTGAAACCACGAATTGTACCAAACCCTAGATGTACTACATTTTTTCTTATATGTAGATACATAGGATAGAGTTTGACTTATAAACTAGGCATAGTAAGAGATTAACAACAATAATAACAAAATAGAACAATTACAACAATATGCTGTAATAAAAGTTATGTGCCTCTGCTCTGCCTTTCAAAATATCTTACTGTACCACATTCATCCTTCTTGGGAGGGTGCGAGACTCGTGATGAAAGGAATGGTGTAGGCATTGTGACCTAGGGCTAGGCCGCTGTTTACCTCCGACAGTCTGTCAGAAAGAGGACCATCTGCTTCCAGACTGTGGCTGGCTGTGGGTAACTGCGACTGTAAAGTGAAACCATGGATAAGGACCCCCCCCCGCCAGATGTCCCACTGCTTTGGGTGGGGAAATTGTGTCAGTTATGAAGAATTTCAGAGTCACTGAAGGAGTCTCTGTGTGCTAGAAAGGCTCACCCCTAGGGACTGTTTCATCTAACCGCTGTCATGAATCCCATGCATGCTTCCTAACAGTGCCTTCTCTCGCAGTCCACCACAGGGTTAAGAAAATGGCCTGTGCCTTTAGAGAGCCCAGAGGTCAAATTCTAACCCTGTCCCAGACTAGTCATGTAACCCTAAATGGGTTACACCTGGGGATGCCAGATTGAGCAAATAAAAATCCTGCTTTATCTATTTGTCCGGCAACCCTAGCCTCCCAGCCCCTCCCTGAGCCTTGGTTGTCCTATGTGTAGGTTGAGTGTACTCCTTCCCTCCCAGGGCAGGTGCTGCGAGGACTAAAAATAACCCAGGCAGTGCACATGGGGTGGTGCCGGCCCAGAGCCGGGCTCACTAAGGAGCAGCCCTGACTGTTGGAGCTCTGACTGTGTCCAAGACCATGCCAGGACCACCACCTCCTCTGGAATTAACCTAGCCCTTCATCCAAAATTGGAGGGAAATGAAACAGTTCATCCATCATGTGCCTGATCTGGGAGAGGTGTAAGCATGCCATGGAAGTCCCCTCAACTCTTACTTTGGTAATTAGGACTTAGTAGGAAACAAGGGGCAGAGGTCCTAGGTGTATGTGTGGTTTCAGTAGGGTATGTGCCTATCTTCATGACTTATGGATGAGACACATAAACAGGTCTGTTTGCTGGAGTCATGACCGCCTTGTTGAGCTACATGGTCACCGGGGCTGTGACACTCACCTATGTTGATGGCCACGTAGACATGCTCAGGGTCATGCATGAGGTCGCACAGATCCATAAGGGCTTTCTGCCTCATCACTAGGTCCTCCGACTGCAGCTCCTCTTTCAGCTTGGGCAGGGCCCGACAGCCATAGGCAATGGCAGTCTGGGTGGGGTTGATGGCGGTGGGGAGGTGCATAGAGATTCGGGAATGGGCCATCTTTCCACGCCTGCAGAGGGCAACTCTCTAGCTTTTGAAATGAAGCTCTGCAGAAACCACTGATAAAAAGAACCCAAAATATTGTTGTTACTACTATTGTGATTTTGAAGCCACTTCTCACTGGATCCCCAAAACTGTAATTGCAGCCAGGTGGATAGTTTTCCTTCCGTGTCACAGGTGAGCAAAGTGAGGCTGAGAGCCGTGAAGGGGTCTGCTCAAGGTCACAGTGAAGATCAGTGGCGGCCCAGGGTTATCTCATGCTTGAGGACAGCAGAAACTGATACTTTACAGGCTGGGCCTTCAGTCACAGGCACTAAGAGACAAACCAAACCAAATAAGCAGACACTAATTTGGTGGCCACATTTAGTGCTTATCTCGTGCCAGCAATACTTAGTACCTAACTCAACTACTCAAGAGGAGGGGAGTTGTATTATCCACATTTTACATAGCAGGAAGTTGAGGTTTTATGAGCAAGGGGCTTCCTGGAGGTCAGGGAACTGGTAAGTCCAGGAATCAGTGTTTAAATCCAGGTTCAGCTCATTTACCCATCAGGGACCCATATTCAGATGCTTCTGACACAACCATAAAAAAGGAATTAAGATTAAAGTGTGATTTATTTTTATTACACACATACACCCTTTGAGCAACTGTAGGCAATGTGGCTTCATAGTTACGAACAGGCTCCAGGCCCAGGCCATGGTTGGCCCTTTATAAGTTATTTCCTCTCTTTCTACAGCTGCAAAAGGTGGGTAATAATAGCCCCTGCTTCCGTCCCTCCCCGACTTGTCATATTAACTGGTGCTCATGGGCCTGGCACCCCAGGGCTCCAGACATGCTGGCTGTGGTTATTATTTGGTGGCGGGGGCAGCTGTTATGGCAACTAGTCACAGTGACAGACCCCAGCCCTACAGGAACGGCCGACTCCAGGAAAAGAGGTGGGCCGGATTCTGACTCCGGGCACCAGGTGACAAGGGAAGGAGGGGAGGGGACGGGGCTGGGAGGGACGCGGCCTTTTCCCATCTGGGCTGCTCTCGAAGGGAACAGTGGGCGCCAGGGACAGGGGTCCTTCTCTTGAAGGGTCATGTGCTACAGGGGTCGGGCCACCGATGAGAAAGCCTTGAGTGTGAGGACGGCCCCGTATGAACTAGTCTGGGTGGGTCTCGGCGGGTGTGGGGGGGGTCCCTTATTCCCAGAACCTGTGCTGCCGCCCAGCTCACCTGCCTCAGTGCTCGGTTCCGGTAGCGCAAGCCCGTTGCCTGGAGACCCGGTTGCCAGGCAACCCCAGCAGCGTCTGGAACGCCGCGCTCTGCGCCCACCGCGCAGGCGCGAACAGCGCCAAGTAAAGGGCTAGCTGTAAAGTGGGGAAAATGTCTTTAAGAGGGTTACTGTGGGGAATAAAGGCGGCCCAGCTTTGTTCATGGTAAAGGGAAGGGAAGTTCGCCTTTCTCTGTACTGAACACTCTGCATGATTTGAATTCTGAGTAATCCCGTGAAATAATAACATAGCCAGTTTACCTATATGAATCTCAAAGAGGTTCAGTAGCTCCCCCGGTCACACAGGCCTGCCCGGCCCTCGCCCATGCTCCTCACTCTGCGGGCTGACTGCCTGGTGTGGACACAGATCAGCCCACGCCATGGATCTAACACACTGCTGGCCAAAGCAATTGTGCTTGAAAGCAAGCCAGACCGAGCCAGCACCTGCATAAAACCCTCCCACGGCCGGCACTGGTCTCAGGACAGAGTCCACACTCCTAGCCTGACAGTCAAGGCCCTTGGTGATGGCCTTCTCCAGCCATACTGGATTGTCTCTTAACCCCCAAAATGGTCAACTCTTTCCTACAGCCTGGGCTGCTTGTAACCACCTCTTTGTCCTTCACGACACAATTTGGTGTATACTTCCTCCATGAAATCTATCTTCTCCACAACTCCAAGTTAGTAAGTGATCCCCTAGTTCCCTCCCCTAAGTCTGTTTACTTCTCTGTTCCCCCCAGCAGGCTCCAACTTCCTTGACAGCGGAGGCCATGTCAGTTCTGTGTATGTGCTTCTCCAGGGCCAGAAATATACCAGGAGGCTTTCCGTAAGCATAGACGAAATGACTGGTTAAAGGACTTGAATCAGGCTTTATAGTCTGCAGAGCACATCCACCATCTCCGGTGATGCTCATAACAAACCTCTGAAGCAGACACAGCTGGGCTCATCTTATAGCTGAGGAAAGAGGCACAGGAGCAGGTAGAGCCCCCTCACGTAAGCCCACCCCCTAGACGTGAGCCTTAGCAGCGACACTCACTAGACATCACCAAGCATCAGCCTCTCTCACACTTAGCTTTGAAATGTTGATATCCGACTTCCATCTGTGTGCCAAGGATCCCACACTGAGATGCAGAGATTTACCCCCTATTGTTGTCCTTTAAAGGATCAGGTCAGGAAGAGTCTCTCTAACCAGAGCATCTTAGCTCTCTGAGGAAGCTGGTGCGGAGAGCACTGGGCTGAGTCGGGAAATCTGGATGCCAATTCTAGTTCTGACTCACTAGGCAAATCCTTTTGATTGTGTGTCTTAGATTCCTTGTCTGTGAAATCAGGGAGCTGAATCAAGTAAATTCTCAGAGCTGGGAACGCTGAGCTTCTCAGAATCTGGTTACACGATCTTTTTATTTTAATTATCCTTCAATTTTATTATTTTCCAACCTCCTTTTTTGTGATCTTTTTAAATATACACATCACATTGTATGTAGTTATATGTAGCATGTATGTTAATTGGTGAAACATAAAAATATAATAGCCACCTGTGAATTCACCACCAGAAGAACATCATTACTGCCGGCAGCCTCTTCTCCTACCCATACCCCATTCTCCTCCCCAGAGCTAACTACTATCTCGTTCTGGTGATTACAGTCTCCAAGTGCCCCTGGAGGCCATCCAGCCCCACAGGCCTCACTCTCCAAACAGAAACTAGCCTACAGGAGCTCAGTGACTCAGGTCAGTTTTTAAACAGCTATGAATTACAGGAATTAATTGTGTAACGTGAGCTCTACAGATCAGGCCTATGACCCTCAGGCGTCATCAGATTCAGACTGTGTGGATGAAGGTCAGTAAATGGTAGGTAGGTATGTCCATCCCTTGCTTGAAAGAGGGAAACACACTGAAACACATCAGGGCTGACCAGGAAGGGCCAGAGATGGGGTATGTTATTTATTCCCTGTGTTCCAAATTGTTTATTTTCATTTGGGTTACTTATTGAATAGGCAATACGTACACTTAGAGGAAAATCCAAAAATTACAAAAGTAAAATGTCCCCCTCCCTCCTCGTTCCCGGGCCAGTGGTTGGCTGTCCCTCCCCTGTGGCAACCACTGGTATTTTTTCCAGAGACAAACTAAACTGATATACATATATATACAACTCATTTACTTGTTAATATTGCGGCAGCATACTTCAAAAACGCAGTTCTCCCCTTTCTTTTTAAAAATTTAATACTTGTCCATTCCCTTAACATTCACTAAATATCTGCAATGGGCAGGCGCTGTTAAGCCACGGCAGTGCATCCGGGAACTAAACACAAAACACCTGCTCTCGTGACTCTCAGTGGGGGGAGCTAGACGATCAACATAAATTATATAATATGTTAGACAATCGTTGGTGCCTGGGAGAAACAGAGCAGAATAAGAATTAGGAGGATGCTGCAGTTGTAAATAGGGTGTTCAGGGGAGGCCTCGTGCAGAAGTGACATCTGAGCAAACTGGAACAAGGCGAGGGAGGGGGGGCGATGTGATTACCTGGGAAATGCCTGTCAGGAAACAGTCAGAGCAAATCCCCCGGTGCCTGGCACGTTGCAGGAACAGCAAGGAGACCAGCCGAGCATGTGCAGGACGGAAGGTGGGGGGTGGGGTGGACAGTAGAAGAGAGGAGAGGAAATGGGCCCCAGCAAATCACGTGGGGCCTCTGGGGCCGTCAAAGATTTCATCAAATCTGAGAGAGAGGAGAAGCCGTTTCGGAGGGTTTGGAGCCAAGGAATGACATGATCTAATCTGTGTTTTAACCGGAGGATCCTTGGGGCAGCTGAACTGGGAGTCGGAGAGGGGCCAGGGTGGAAGCAGGGAGACCAGCTGCAGGGAGAGAAGGTGATGGCTTGGACCAGGGTGATAGCAGCGGAAGTGGGAGGGAGAGAGAGGATACGGGATTTGCCGATGGATCAAATACGGGGTGCGAGAGAAAGAGTCAAGGGATCTTGGAGATCCCTCCATACCAATATATAAGGAAAATCACGAGCTCTTTATAGACAGCCAGGAAAATTTTTATTTAATATATTATGAAAATAAACACAGACTTTTCACAGACTCCCTACCAGAGCTACCTCCCCTCCCCGGCACGGTGATCACCTGGGAGGCGGGTTGCACGAGTTTCTCCAAGCTCTGCCCCGTCCAGACCCCACCCCTGAAGCCCAGGGCCACCCCCTGCCCCCGAGACCCGCCCACCTCCCCGCCCGCAGGCCCCGCCCCCGTTGCCATGGTGCTTGCCGGGGCTTGGGCGCGTCCTGCGTCTCTCCCCCGGCCGCGGTGTTGTCGGGCGCGCGCCGCTCCCAAGAGGCTCCGGTTGCTACGGTGATCGTTCGTGCAGGCCGCGTCTGCGGCAGCTTCCGCTGCGAAGCCCGCCCAGACCTCGCTGCGCACACCCAGGATTCGTCAGACCCTGCGGAGCCCGCGCGCCGCCCGTTGCCTAGGTGATCGCCGCGGCCGGTGCCGCCAGACCCGGCGGGGCCGCGCGGGAAGCCTCCGCGGCCGCCGCGGTGAGTCCGCCGCCCTCGCTCTCCCACGCTCGCCTGCCTCGAAGCGGGCACGTCCCGGAGGTCCAGGCTGGGGGGCGTCGCGCCCACCCCCTCCCCCGCCGTATCCGGGCGCTGGGGCTTGCAGGCCCTGTGCACTCACCCAGCGCCAGGCCCGTGCTGGTCGCTGGAGGGAAGCCGGGTCAGATCGGGGAGGACAACCAAGGCCACCCTGGTGGGGAGAGGGGTGGAGCGGAGGACACGCACCGCAGCTGACCAAGTGTGATGGGCCAGGCTCTGGGCAGGTGAGGGCCTTGAGGAAAAGGCCCGTGGGCTGAAAGCTGAGGCCCCCGACCCACCTAGAGCCTTCCATTCCTGACACGAGAAGCCGGGGGCTCCTCCCCATTCTACACCCCGCACCCCTTCTGGTGCACAGCCGGGCTTGTGCCATGCCTCGCTCATATCCCGGTTATGACTCAGAGGACACCCCGCAGGAGGAGGCCGAGGTCTTCTTGACTGCCAGGCAAGCCTGGTCTCCCCTAAAACTACCACCACCATCCTGCCTGCAGATCCAAAGATGTGACCTGTGGCCCATGCTCCTCACAGAGAAGGAGGCCTTGCATATGGTTTTTTAAATGCTGCAAAGTCAGGCCTACACGTGCAAATGAGTCGCCAGGGTTTTGCCCGGCTCCCTAACCTTTCCCCTGGTTGGGTCCACAGGACAGTCCGGAAGGATGAGGTCCTCCCTGATGCCTTTGGGGCCCCCTGTGAGCCGGGACCGCATCATCACCAGCTTCCCTAAGGTAGAGAATCCTCAGGCCAGCCCTTTATTTGTGTGCTGTTCTCCTGACACCACGCCCACACCCAGCTTTCCCCACCCACACTCACCACTGGAAACAAAGCAGGTGAATCCAAGAAGTCAGTCCCTCACTGACAGACCTCAGGGACTTACCAGACTCCTTAAGACGCTGGAGACTTAGCAATGACTTGCCCAAGGTGGGCCAGCAAATTAAGGGTGACACCAGGAGGCCATGTGGAATGGAAGTTAAGGGCATGGACTTTGAGATCAGATAGTCCTAGGTGTGAGTCCTGACTCTGTCATTTAGCTGTGTGACATGGGTGAGTCCCCACCTGGCCTCTTGGGTCTGTCCCCTCTGCTGCTCCTGGGGACTTACAAGACTTTGAAGTCTGAAGCTGCTGACAAGATTGAGGCCAGATATGTCAGGGGGTTCAGGGAAAGCTGATGGGACCGCCAGCCTCGGGAGGGAAGGAGGGGGTGCTGGGAAGCAAGCCCCCACCTCGCAGCCTTGCTCAGCAATGGACCTGTGGCTTCCCAGGACCATGTGTGCATCTGCTTGTCTCTTTCCAGTGGTACACGCCCAATGCCTGCCTGCAACTCAAAGAGCAGTTTCACGGTCAGGTCAGCACCGTCTGCCAGAGCAGGAACACAGGGACTGTTGGGTGAGCGCCACCTCAGCCCGGGGGTGCAAGATGTGGGGGAGATGGGGAAGGAATGCATGCAGGAATGAATGTGTGAATGCACAGAGGTAACACACAGACTGTACCAGTGCAACCCAGGACAGGCCTGAAGACCACTGGGATTTGTATCTGGCTTTACTTGGCACACCTCTGCCATATGGAACCACTTTCCCTTTTCTCAGTAAGTCAGGCACCTGATTTTTCAGCCTGAGGTGTCAGCATATGTCTGGAATGTCTGGCCTGCTCTTCAGGTCCCAGTGTAATGTCAAGACATCTGGCGGCCTTCTCTGCTCCAGAACTAGAGGCCGCCTGGGTGCAGAGTAGACACAACCTTGAGCCCTTGCAGGCTTGGCCAGGTGACGTGCACCAGGTCACCAGGTGACACAGAGGTGCCCTCCTGCTGTCTGCAGGCTGAGGAAACGCCCGGTCAGATATTTACCTGTTGAGCGTCTTTGGCGTGAGTGCGGAAGCTCTTAAAGTATCACCAGGAGTCCTGGGCATGCTGCTGCAGGGAACACAGCACATGCACAGTGAGGTGGCAGCTGCTCTCAGTGCACAGGGTCCCCAAAAGTGTGATACCCCAGACGTGCAGACCTGAGTCCTGTCCACAACTCGCCTCTTGACCTGCCTGGCCCTTGCAGACACCTCCAGGGAAGCAAGTGGTGGTGATGTCCCAGTCAGGAAGTACCTGCCTGCCAGGAGCTGTAGCCCACACGGGCACACAGCCCCTGGCCGGGAAGGAGAGCACAAGGGCAGTGCCCCGTGCCCGTATCCCCTGCACGTGGGTGCTGTGTCTGCACTTCCTCACTGCGCCCCCAGCCCGGACACAGCCCCTCCTGGGGCCCTTCCTCCATTCCTCCAGCCTGTGATCATGCCCAGCTCTAATCCTTAGGACAGGGACTTGGGCCCAGTGGGGTCAGGGGACTGCCCCTGGAACAGCAGAGCCACTAGAACAAATACAGGCCCTCCTGCCCTCCCCTCCAAGGGCCAGGGATGGGGACAGACACTGCAGAGTGTCTCAGCAGGTGGCCCATCCCCTGTCCAGGACTGAGGGGTAGGTCATGAGTGGAGAGCACAGGGAAGGAAGGGTTGTGTGTGTGAAGATGCTCTTGTGGCCGTGCGGGAGAGCAACATGGCCGTATTCTTCTTAGGCTCAAACTCTCCAAGGTGGTTGTCGTCGGCGATCTCTACGTGGGCAAGACCAGCCTTATCCACAGGTGGGCCCGCCGGCTGCTCCTCCCAGCACTGGGAGGCCCAGATAACATTGTCATAGTGGAAACTGCGTAGCTGCTGAGGACCACATCTCAGAGGGGGTGCAAGAAATTGGGGCTGCGGGCCCAGGGGGAGAGTGGGCATCCTGGGCGCCTGGCGCTCATCACACTGTCCCTGGCGCCCCGGGCTCACCTCACAGTCCTCCCTGCCAGCGGATGCCCAGCTTCCCTCTCCCCGGCCCTGTCTGCCTCCCGGGCGGCTCCAGCCGCTCTTCCCCTTCGCGGCCCTGTTGGCGGCTCGGTCCATCCACCACGGCCTCTGCGGACCATCAGCTTACATTCCCTATGGGTGGATTTTTGTGGCCTCTAGACTTCGCACACAACCTCTCTGATGACTTCCTCTGCTCCCATAGGTTTTGCAAGAATGTTTTTGACCGTGACTACAAGGCCACCATCGGAGTAGACTTTGAAATCGAGCGCTTTGAGATCGCTGGGATTCCCTACAGCCTGCAGATGTAAGTCACCCCTATGCCGCCCCGTGTCCTGTGTGGCTCGTGGGGGGGCTTTGTGGAGGCTCCTGTGAGGGCCTTCGCAAGCCCCTTCTGGACTGTGCCCCGTGTCGCTCAGCAAGGACCCCCCTGGACCAGCAGGCCTGGGGTGGTCGTGTGCAACAGGCGTCCTCAGGTCCCCAAGACCCTGACGGTCCCTCAATCCCCATGCATGTCTCTTGCTGGTCATCAGACCTGGGAAAGTGCTCCCAGCCTGATGTGCCTACCCATCCCTGTCGTCCCCTGATGCCCCCACCTCTCCAGGTTCTGCCTCTGTGTCCCTGCCCCTCCCCTGCCTGGCCCTCCATGATCCCACTCACCACGTCAGCCAGGTGGCCTCGGCAAGTGGCTTCAGACCTCCGAGCCTCTGTTCCCATCTAGAAAATGGGGCCAAAACTGGTCCCTGCATGCCAGGCTCTAGGGGAGGCCACACAGTCCCTATGCCTTCCTCAGGCCTGCTGCATGCCCCACCCCACTGCCCTTCCTCGGCTGCCTCTGCCCCTCTGCCTCTGTCTGTCTGCCTTCTGACAGACACCGGGCCTCTGCTCTTTATCACCCATTAGCTGTGGCCTTTCCCTTTAGTTTCCCTCAGGCTCACACTTCCCATCAGAGCTCTGGACCTTGCCTCCCCTCTGCTCTGGCACATGGAAGATGCTGAGGCCTGCCTGCGTCCCAGCCCTGCCCTCTGCTGCCCGGCCCTCTCCCCACCCCAGCCTCCCCTATGTGGCTGCCCCTGGGCCCCCTTGCCTGCTGATACTCACCAGGCCTCTGTCCCGGTTCTCTTCCCCTTTCTCCCCCTCTGGCTTCGTTCCTCCATCCTCCGTGCCCTGCCCAAGCCAAGCCTCAGGGTCGTGTGGTCCACGTGGCGCTCACCCTCTCCTGGAGCTCAGCTCCCAACTCTGTCCAGACGGCGCCCTCTTCTCTAAGGCCAGCCCCAGTGCAGACTGAGAGACAAGTAGCACCCTGAATCTCACCTAAGGGAGGGTACAGGGTCAGACCAGAGCAGAAGAGGCTGTGAAAACACAGGGCTGTGTGATCGAGGCCCCTGGAGCCAGGACTGCTGAGAAGAGCGAAGAGCTGCTGGGGCCGTGCAGATGCCTGCGGCTGGCTCACCACGGTGGCTGCTGGCTGCGCCTCGTGAGACTAGGGGCTGTCCTGGCTCAGCTCCTCACTGTCCAGTCCCGCAGGGAGGCTGCTGCCGGCCACCCAACGGGCCCCACCTCCAGGCCACCCTCCTGGCTCCCTGCCCAGAGTCAGCTTCAGAAATGAAAGAAAATGTGAATGAAAGAATAGGGCCAAAATGTTTCATATCATGCTGGATCACTCAAAACATTTTCAGACTATAGTCTTATTCATGGCTTATCTACTTTTCAGTTTACTGAGGAAAATTAAAATTTGATCTGTTCATTTACAAAGAGATGGATTTGGGGGGCTCAGCCCTGCATATTGATGTCCTGGGTGGATAGATCTCTGCTGTAGCACGCCAGTGGCAGTCATCATTTGCCAATTCTTTTCCATGGAGCCAGGGCTCAGCTTCGCCAGAGACCCAGAGCCACCCAGGAGACGCAAGCCAAGTCCCTGTTAGGCGCCCCACCTGGGGAGCTGAGCATCCCCTGCAGTGCAGCGCAGCGTGAAGCCACGACCCATCACACATGATCAGGCGGCAGAGCCGCGGCAGCCTGGCCCGGAGCCCCATGGCTGCCTCTGTGTGTGGACGTCCATGTCTTCAGAGGGAGCTATTCAGGTTGCATATTCTCCTTTCATTGCACGGTCAGAGGGACTGAGCTACAATTCCATTCGTCTGAGCAGTGCACATACTAAGGCTGTGCCCCTGCCCTATGGGCATGCTGACTCCAGCTGGGGAGTCCCCTCCTGGGGCATCCTAAGAAGGGTCATGAGGAGCTGAAGGGCAGGGCTGGCCAGCTGGTAGTGGCACTTCCTGAAGCGCATGCAGCTGGCCCAGGCCCTTGGGCTGCCCACCCACAGCCCCACTAGCCTGCCTGCCTAGACCACTGCAGTTGTTTAATCTGCCACCACTCTGTGCCCCTTTCTCTCTCTCCCACTGCACAGCTGGGACACGGCAGGGCAGGAGAAGTTCAAGTGCATCGCATCCGCCTACTACCGGGGTGCCCAGGGTGAGCAGCTGGGTGAGGGCAGCAGTGGGGCCCTCAACCCCGTGCAGCAGGGGGGGGGGCTCCTCCCCAGGCTCAAAAAGAGGAGCCACCCAACCTGTCCTCCGAGAGCCACTGAGAACATCCCCAGGCCAGTGCTCGGGGACAGGCGGTCGTCTGGCCTTCAGCTGCCAGGCTGGCCTCAGCAGCCGTGCCCTCAGGGTTCCCTGTGGTGGTGGGCACTGCTCCTAAGTCTCGGCCCCAGCGTCAGCTCAGGAGATGCTCAGGGGACAAATGTGTTCCAGAGGCCCGAGGAAAGAAGAGCAGAGTCACCTCAAGGAGGAAGTGGGGGGAGGCTGGCCAGAGGGGAGCTAAGGGAGAACTCAGAGTATGAGGCCGCTTTGTGTACCCAGGACTGGTGTAAGAAAATCACACATTTTCATTAAGATTTGGAAAAAGCAAAACCCGGAAACAAACCAGGAGCACCCCAGCCATGGGCTGGAGTCCTGGCTCTGCCACTTCTGCTGTGGCCTCTCTTCCGGGGAGATGACACCACCTGGACACAGCGGCCCCGGGCCACCGTCCTCACCACCATCAGTTTCCTCTTCTGTTGCCTCTGCCTCGGGCTCTCCTGCAGCCATCGGCCAAATGCAGAGAGGGCCCCACCTGCCCTGCTCACACCCCAGGGGCCAGGAGAGTGCAGGCCCTCTGCAATTCCTCCACGTGGGGCTCCCCTTAGGACTCCAGTGGGATCCCAGCCCCCGGGCCAGCATAGAGCCAGTGACAAGAGGAGCCTAGGGTCAGGGGCTTGCATCTCTGTTTTCTGTCCATTCCTCAGAAACTGCTTACTTAAAGCTGGTTGTTGGTAATCACCCTCAGAGCCCCAGATGCCGTTGGTTGACAGTCTGGCCCACATTAGTCCCTTGACCAAGAGCTTTTAAAATAGCTGCACTCACTTAATTCTCACAGCAACCCTGAGAACTAGAGGTATTCTCACCATTTCACAGACAGGGAAACTGAGGTTCTCGGCAGTTAAGGCCCTCACTGAGCTCCCTTAGCTGTCAGCGACAGAGGGGAGATTTGAACACAGGAGCCCGGGACCTTGGCTTGCCTCCCTGGAGCAGGGCAGGTGGGGCCCCCTGTGCAGTCGGCTGAAGCTGCAGGAGCCCCCGAGGCAGAAGGGATAGAAGTGAAGGCAACTGCCGGTTGTGGGTCACGGGGTGGCAGGAGGATGGGTCTTGAGAGGCAGCCATGGGGCATCTCCTTCCCAGCCTTCATCATGGGGTCCAGGGCTGAGTGCCTGGGGGCCCCCTGGCAGTTCCATGGGAGCCGGCTCCTCTCTGGGCCCCTGGGGAGCAGGGAGCTGCCCGAGGGGAGCCCCTTTTCATGTGTGTTTGCCTCACCTGTCGCTGAGCTTGGTTCTCCCCGTGTGCACAGTGGTCATCACGGCCTTTGACCTCACTGACGCGCAGACCCTGGAGCACACCAGGCAAGTCTGGGACTCTGTGGCCCCTGCGGTCCCCCTGGGCTCGGGAGGCTGCCTGCAAGGACTCCCCACATCTGGGCCCAGGAGCCAGGCCCCGACAGTGGGTTCAAGCGACCCGGTTTGCTTGTCAGAACCAGCTACCTACAGGCTGCTTACTGTCCTGTTGCCTTGTTATCCCTCCAGATTTGCACCCTGTGCTGAAGGCAAGGCTGGCTCAGGGGCTGCGGGGCCCAGGCCCACTTTGACGCTCTGCTGCCACCATCCTGAAAGCCTTAATAATTGAAGGATGAGGGACCCAGCGTTTTCACTTCCCCCTGGCCCTGCAAGTCACACAGCTGCCCCTGTCTGAGGGGACACGATGTGTCACTTGCTGTGTTGGGCAGAGATCTGGTCAAGAGAGCTGCCAACATGACCCATTCTGGGAGGCCCTCCCTCTTCCGCCGAGAATCTGCACCTCCCGTTTGGGGCACGCACATCCAGCATCTCCCCAGCCCTGTGCGGGAGGCTGTGTGATGGTCCTGCTGATAGACGTGCAGGACACCCAAGCTGACACAGGCGAGGGCAGAGCCGGAGCCAGGATGGCATCCTCACCTTCCCTGGCCAGTGCTCTAGCATCCCCGTCCTCTGTGGTCCAGCCGAGGCCCCACTGGCCTCAGAACCAGCACCCTGTTGAGCCAGTCTGGGTCAAGGTGCCGTCCCTGCACCTCCGCCTCAGGGATCCCAGCACATGAGTTTGCATCCCCGGCCCTTGCTTTTCCTTGGGTCCCTCTATATAGAGGGGTGTCGTATCTCAGCCTGTCTCCCCTCTGCATTCCAGGCAGTGGCTAGAGGACGCGCTGCGGGAGAATGAGCCGGGCTCCTGCTTCGTGTTCCTCGTGGGTACCAAGAAGGACCTTCTGGTGAGCTGAGCAGAGCTGGAGGCCTGGGTGGCCCTTAGGAAATGCTTCTGCTTTTGCCCCAAGCTTAGAGGGTAAAGGGCTCACTGACATGCCTATGTGGGAACTTGAAGACCGCACGCAGGCCTGGGAGCTGCAAGTCAGGGGCGCCGGAGTAGCTGTACTTGTTCTGTCAGAGAGGAACAGCCGGCTCTCAGACTTGCCCAGGACCACTGGGGTCTCAGCCCCAGGCAGCCATTCCCCTACCCAAGGCCGCCCAGCCCCGGGTGCGATGGGGAAGGAAGAGGCACAGTGGGAAGTGGCAGCCACCTCCCTAGGAAGGCCGGGCAGCTGGGGCAGAGGGCTGCTTCTCCCAGTCAGGGGCCGCATGCGAGCAGGTGGAAGTGGAGGCCGTGCGCCTGGCCAGTGAGATGCAGGCTGAGTACTGGTCGGTGTCAGCCAAGACGGGTGAGTGGACACGGGGCTGCGGGCATGGCGGGCTCGGCCAGCTGTGGGTGGCTCACACATGTCCTTCTGCGCCCTGTTGCGTGTCCGCACCCCAGCTGGCTATGCTGGCGACTGTGCAGGGCCTTCTGTTGCCTGAGCAGAGTCTCCTCGTCTCTAGGAGCCTGGGTGCCCTGCCCCAGGGCTGACAAGAGTCGTGGCACAGGCAGTGGGGGCCCTGTGCAGCCACACCTATGAGGCAGGTCTGTTTCTCCCTGTGAGGTCGCTCCAGCGCCCAGGGAGGAAGTGAGGACTGGGGCTGGAAGGTAGCGTTCACCTGTAGCCATTGCACATCCTGCTGATCTCCCCATGGCTGCTGGTGGGCGGCACCCCTGGTGCCTAGAAGGGCCCGTAACAGGCACTCCCATCCCTTCCCCAGTGTCCATGTCTATGCTGAAACATGCCCACAGCCCCTGGCCCTCGTGCACAGCCCACAGGTCCGCCTCCCTGGCCACACCGGGCCCCTGGGCCGGGAAGGTGCCCTGTGCCTGACCCACGGTGTCCTCCTCTGGGAAGTGGGGTGGTAATGCCCAGTTCGTTTTATTTCTGATGGAAAAATGTGTTTTGAATTACAAAAGCCATAATGTATTCACTGAGGAAAAGTTGGAAAATGCAGAGAAGCCAAGAGAAGTCCAAGAACACAGGTTGTGGAGGGATGACATGGCACCATGGGCAGCGCCCTGTGCGTACTCGGCCTGAGGCTGGGGCCGCGGGGATTGCACCCGGCAGTCCTTGTCCCAGGCAGGGGGCCGAGGGGACACCGGGCCAGGGACTGGGGAAGGCGGTGCTGGGCGTGCTGAGGGCAGGCACTGTGGCGGCGGCACCACCTCCAGCCCAACACAGACCAGAACAACAGTGCCCATGCCTGCCCTGTCTGCTCCTTCCCAACAGCGTCCCCTGTGCCCTCTGACCACAATAGCAGCCCAGAGCACTCCCTGTGAGCCAAGCAGGCTGCCCTGTGCAGCGTGCAGGGTGCTCACTACAGGGGGGAGTGTGCGTGCCGGCCCTGTGCCCAGAAGAGCAGCCGCGTCCGCCTGCAGCAGGTGGGTCGTTAATCCTGACTGCTGCCCCCCAGACAGGCGCTCAGGAGTCCAGGAGAGCAGCACCGCCTGACTCCTTGTGTCCCAGCAACCAGCCCACAAGAGGCGCTCAGTAGCAGTTGATTGGAAGAGTAGTAGATGCTGGGAAACCAGGCTCAGAGATATGAGGGGGCTGCTGGGCAGGTGGCTGGGGCCTGCACTGCTCCTACCCCGGCCCCACGTCTGCCGGGTCCCACCCCCGTGCAGCTGCGGATGTGGGCAGAGGCAGACAGGGCCATAGCTGTCTGGCGGGCCCGCAGGGGAGAACGTGAAGGCATTCTTCAGCCGCGTAGCCGCCCTGGCATTCGAGCAGTCGGTGCTGCAGGACCTGGTGAGGAGGACCGGCACCTGGCTCCAGGTCGGCGACGGAGACCTCATTCGTGCGTACCGGCGGCCCTGGGCCGGGGCTGGGGGCCGGGGCCCGCCCCCTTCAGCATGGGACTCAGCTGTTCCCCTCACTGGCTGGCCTCTGCTGCCCTCTCTGGGCTGCCTTTTCTCCCATCACTCTGACCTCAGGCCACCTCCTCCCTGATCCCACCTGCCACCTCAGACCTTTCCTGACTTCCCTGTCCTCCTCGCAGCCTCCTCTTGGGCCAGACTGGACATCCCAGGCCCCACAGATGTGTGCTGGCTTTGGCTGTGCTACTCCAAGCCTTTGTGCCTTTGTTCCACCACCTGGAATGCACCCTAAGCCTCGGCCTGGGCCAGCTCTCAGCTCTAAATGGCAGTCACCAGGGGGTCCTAGGAGGGGGCCTGCCCGGTGTCGGCTGCAGGAATGGCTGGATGCTAAGTGGCTTCTCCCCTCTTCACAGAAATGGAGAGAAGTCCACCCGAGGCCCAGAAGAGCGGGAGGCCCTCC
>JAQQAC010011420.1:3108462-3119561 GCA_029783875.1 Phataginus tricuspis
GGAAAACCCCCCTGTCATCCCTGCTCGGGGCTTTTCTGTTATTAACACGGCTTGCAGTTCTGGGCCTCAGGGCTCCAGGCTCCGCTGTTCCCCGCTGTGCCACAGACTTGCAGGATCTACGGGCAGCCTACCTCCCTGGAGGAGGAGAGACGAGCAGTCTCTGAAGTCCTTTCTGGCCGAGGGCCTGTCTGCTTGTTCTGAGACCCCTGGAGCCCTGCCCTCCTGGTCAGTGGATGAGGACGGGCAGAACAGGCCTCTTGCCCCACCCTGGCCCACCGTGGACGATGAATTTCCCCAGCCGTGCCGCGGGAAGAAGACCACCTGGCTAGCCCTGAGGTGACTCCCTGCTACAGCCTTCGTGCGTGGCACTGCCCTGCCTCGCCCCCGGCAGCAGTCACCCGGACTGCTGGGCTAGTGCCCGCCGTTGCTCCCGCCACCCCTTGCCCACCAAGAAAGCCTGCACAGGAGAGGCATGAGGAACGGCCAGCACCTTTATGATGGCACCTGCCTGTTTTTGGAGGCCATCAGAGGCGCACTAGAGTCCAGTGCGCTCCCCAGCTGCACACCCAGAGCAGGCAGGAGCAGCCCAGGCCTCCCTCCCCCGCCCCTGCCCAAAGTGCCCCTCTCTGTGCCCTCTTATCGCTTCTCCATGGGGGCTGTTAACCACCCGTCCTGCCCCATACTCCACAGCCCTGGGCACGCGCCCTCTCATCCCTGCCACCTTGGGCCACAGATACGTGGCCACAGCCCACCTGCTCCTGGGTGGTGAGCGTTTTGTGGGCAGCAGTTCTGAGCAGCACCTGGCACCCCGCAGGCGCCCGGTGAGGTCTCATGGGCTGGCAGCGGTCACGAGTGTCAGCTGGGGGAGAATTTTGCTCATCTCTCTTCACCACGTTGCGGCACTCTTATAGACATAAAATGCTTCTCTGTAAATCACTCTTAAAGGATTTGCGTACATGCTCATTGTAAAACAAAGGAAGACAGTGCACAGCTCTGTACACGCAGTCAAAGTCCCGCTCCAATCTCTGGAAGTAAGCGCTGTCAGCAGCTGGGAGGAAGCCTTCCAGACTGTTCCTGGGCAGCACCCCCATGTCTGTCTTGCTTGCTGTTTAACCAATGACCTCTCGCCCCCTAGGCTGCCTGGCAGCCTGCATCCTTGATCTGCCGAGGCCCTCTCTGCACACGAAACCTGCTTGTCCCGCCACTTTTCCTTTGTGGACGGACAGGGGTCCATTTACCTTGCCCTGTACATGGGGCATTTGGTTCGTGTCCCACTTTGAGCTTGTACAGAAGGTGCCGTGACCATCCTTAGAGTCAGAGCTTTGCACACCAGATTCCCCAGAGACCTTGCAGCCCTTCCTGCAGACTGCAGCCCTGGCTTGGTCGACCAGACACAATCTTGGGAGTCAGACTGCCGAGGGGGCCTCAGGACCGGGTGGGTGGTGCAGGATGAGAGAGCCTGGCTCTCCGCAGCCTCCTCCCCGCGCCCCTTCAGGCCCCAGAACTGGGGGCGGTAATGGTGCCCAGCGGTTACTAGCTCCTGAGCTACGACCACAGTCTCATACGTACCCATCCTGTGTCAGTGGCTCTTCATTAAACTACTTGTGTTGCCCACTGTGTGTGCTCCACCGTTTCCCAGGATCGAGGTGGCAACTCCTCCATCAGAATCGCTTCCATGTGGTTCCAGTGATGTGAGTCAACAAAGACAGTCTCAGACTTCAAAACTGGGCTGTGAATTTCCCCAGCAGAGGCCCAGGGCCATATGCACGTGCTCCAAAACTACTCATCCGCCTGCCCCACTTCCCCAGCCCCCTCCCCACTCCTTCTCTGCTCTCTGAGCCCCTGTTCTTGCCCTGGCATTTGAGGCGCCTCACCTGCCGCCTGGCCCACCCCTGCAGGCGCCGTCCTCCAGCCTTCCTCCCCGGTCACAGCTCAGCCTGCAGGTGCTAGGCCCTCTTCCATGCCCAGCAGCTCGGGTGCTTCTCCACCAGGAGGACTTTACGGGTGCCCCCCACCCCCCCTCAGCAGTTGTTAACTATGGGTGTGGTTGTCTGTGTCTGGGCTTTACCCCCTATCCTCTTGTGGAACCCCCAAGAACCAGGCAATGACCTTGTGAGCTCCTCTCCCAGCACCTCCTAGAAGAAAGGCCCAGAGCACGTGCTCAGTAGATGTAAAAGGGAGGCAGGGAGGCGGGAAGGCCGCTGGGAGCTCCTAGCAGACACAGTGCACTCTGACCCAAGATGGCCCCTGCCTGAACGTAGACCTCCCTGGGGGACAGTCCTGGCCTGGCTCTCCTAGGCAGCCAAAGCCATGTGCCTCACCACCCACTCAGAGGCCCCACGAATCCTTGCTGGCATCAAGCAGCGAGGGATGGTCGGAGCTCAGACATAAGATCTGTTCTCGGAAGGAGTTTGGAAGGAACCAGCCACAGAAAATCCCAGAGCAAGGCTGTGCAAGCCTAGGGAGGAGCCCCCTGCAAGGTGGAGAAGAGGGTCTGGGCGCAGGAAGGAGTTAGAGGGGGAGGCGGTGGCCAGGGGAGTGTTTGGGCATCGATCGTAGTATGACCACTCCAAAACTGAGTTGCTAGAAGTAACGACCGTTTATCATTTCTCATGGTTCTATGGTTTGACTGGCTCTTCTTTTCCATAGTTTGTGACTCGGCGCTGGAATGAATGTCCCAGTAGTTTTAAAATGGCCTCATTTTTTTGTGTGGCTGACAGTGGGTGTGGCATCTGTCTGGATGCTTGGCGAGGCCTTTCCACATGACGGCTCGGGCTTCCTCACAGCATGGCAGCCAGATTCCAGAGAGTGCGCCAACGGTGCCACCGCCAACAGGAACGTGCTTGTCCATCTGCCCTTTGCATCACCTGCCACAATGGGGCGTTTTGGCCACGCGTCCGTCCCATCGGCAAGGCTCAGTGTCAGTGCAGGAGGGGACCACATGGTGTGTGAATTCTGGGAGGCCCAGCTCACTGGGGGAGCTGAGGGAGAAGGTGAGAAGATGAAGGGCTCTGTCACACCTGCTGCGTCCCCTCTGTGCTGAGCAGCCCCTTCCCCGTCCTCTGCCAATGAACCTGACATCAAGCTGGTTCCACAGGGAAGCCTGCTTTGGCCTCCCCCACCAGTCAGGGCGCCCTACACCCCTGCCTCCTTGGAGGCATCACTGAAGTTATAATTCTCCACTCCCCGTTCTTCCGGCCTTGGTGGTCTGCCTTGTTCACTGCTGTGTCCCCAGCAGCAGCCCACCAAGTGTCCAAATGAATGGGTGACCCAGGCATGTCATGTGGCTGCCACTGGAACTTTTCACTTGGGCTCCTTGGGGGGTGAGGCCAGAGCCTGGGTCACCCCTGACCCCAGCAGGCACCGTCATCGACTCTGACCCACTCTCTGGAAATTCTGGCCCAGCATTCCCAAGCAGGGCCATCCAGGAGCAGAGCCACCCAGCCTGTTGGGGGAGCAGTGAGAACCCCACTTGCTGACCACTGAGGGCCCGGAGACACACTCGCCTCATCGCAGTGACCCTGCGGGCTGGGTCCTGACCCTCCTGGCCCCATCTAACCGGTGAGGAGCTCGGCACAAGGAGCTGACGGGATGGGGCGACTCTGAGCCCCTCTCCTCTGAGTTCCCGGGCCCTCCTCTGCCTCCTCTCCCGCCTCAGCTTGGGGTCTGATCCCAGTGGGAAGCCCACACCAGGCAGCCTCACCCTTGTCCCTTACCTGCGTGTCTCCCAGTCGGTGGTCCCAGTGCCCTGCGGCCCTGGGCTGTGACCTGAAGAGGGGTTCGTTTGCCCAGGCCCGACCACACCCAGCACACCCACCCAGGCTCCAGCACAGCTAAGAAATGAGCCCGTCAACCCCTTCCCCCACCACCCCTGCTCCCTGCTCCCGAGCCCTTGACGGCTTGTCAGTCCTTCCCCGGCCCCCCAGTCACTTGAGGAAGGCTCTGCAGGGACCCCGAGCGGAGCACTTGCTCTCGGCTTCTTCATCTCCAGCCCTGGGCACCTGCTCGCCTCTCCCTCCCCCAGCTCTCCCTCTGGAAACCTCCTCTGCCATCTGCTGTGGCCTCCCAGCATCACCTCCCATATGTTGGGCCTTCCCCTGAGGGAAGCTGATAGGCAGACAGGAAGCGTGGCTGTCACACCGCCTCCTTCCAGGCGGCACGGAGCCTTCTCGGCCTCCGCCCCCTCATCCAGATGCCTCCCCAGCATTCAGGGTCTGAGCTGAGCCCCGGGAGGGTACAGGAGTGGTGCCCTCTGTCCCCAGGCTGCTATGAACAGGCCCTTTGGTCTGTTTGCTGTCCACCCTGTCTTCAAGGACACATGATGGGTGGTCTGGGAAGGAAAGCGGCCCCAGGGTCCCCTCGGCCCCCACAGGTGGGTGGTGCCACCTGGCCTGCAGGTGGCCTGGGTCTCTGATCACTGGAAACCACAGTCTGGCCCATCACACTGGCCATGCCGTCAGGAACAAGCTCGTCTAGTCCCAGCCCCTCGGCCCTCTGGGAAGGCCGGAAGCCAGGGCCTGCCGAGAGTCCCCCGGCTGCAGGGGCCTCACCAGTAATTGACCCTGCAGAAGGCAGGTGGAGTTTACGGCTGAGGGCGGCCCAAGGAAAGCCCACACCCTCGCTCATGCAGAGCCCCTGGCCAAGGAAGTCCCGCAGGCGTCCGTGTTCCCACTCTGCGCCAGGGGCTGGAGCCTGGAGGAGGTGCCCAGCCAGGTGCTGTCCAGCACAGCGCAAACCAGCAGGACCGAAGAACAGCTGTATTGGTTGTCGTCCCAGTTTTCTCATCTTGCTGCGGCTCCCTGGGGCTGACAGATGACAGGTGAGGGTCACATCCCGTTTCAAGGCCCTCCTCCGGCCTCTAGCCCCAAAGCTGGTGGGGTGAGGGTAGGAGGGGTTAGGGAAGGAGCGAGCAGAGGCCTGAGCTCTGAGTCGGGTAGGTCTTCAGGCAGAAAGCCTGGCTGTCTTCAGAACGCTGCGTCTGACAATCCCAGCTGACGGCACAGTGGCCAGGAGCACTGATTTGGGAATCGGGCAGGCTGGGCTCGAGTCTGAGCCCCCACGTAACGCTGTGTGACTCAGGGGCCACCGCCCTTGTCTGAGCCCCTTTCCCTGCCTCTTGCGGGGGTGATGGCTGTGAGGGAGAAGGATGCCCCTAGCCCCGCTGGGTGGATGGGAGCCCTGAAGGTTGTGTGACTCTCAGGGGCTGTGCCACTGTACCCACCCATGCAGTACCTTTGTGTCAGTTAGAAAAACGTGCCCATGCAGTTCCGCATGAAGCCAAACATAGAACTGCCTGCCATATGACCTACAAATTCCATTCCTAGGTACATTCCCCAAAGAATTCAAAACAGGGACTCAAAAAAAACAAAAAAGAAAACAGGGACTCAAGTATGCGTTCACACATGTTCAGAGCAACAGTACCCACCAACACATAAATGGATAAACATAATGTGGTCCCTCCATACAATGGAATATTATTCAGCCTTAAAAAGGACTGAAGTCCTGACACACGCTACAACACGGCTGAACCTTGAAAACTACACGAAATGAAAGAAGCCAAACACAAAAGGCCGCATATTGCATGAATCCATTCATATGAAATGTCCAGAATAGGTAAACCCAAAGAGACAGAAAGCAGAATGGCAGTTATGGGGGGCGGGGGCTGGGAAAGGGGGAAATGTGAGGCAACTATTTAATGGGTGTGGGGTTTCCTTCTGAAGTGATGGAAATGTTTTTGAACTGGATACTAGCTGTGGTTGCACAAAGTTGTGAATGTTTTAAATGCCTCTGAATTGTGCTCTTTAAAATGGTTAATTTTATGTTATATGAATTTTACCTCAATTTAAAAAAAGCATTACTTGCTCAAGGCATTTGATATCCCTGTGTTAGAAAACTGCTGTTGTAAACTGATTTTGCAAGAATAAGACATCTTTTTACAGTTGGTGACACCACCAGTATCGTATGTACCAGGCCTAAGCTGGGAACAGTTGCCCCTTGGATGTGAGCCCTTGTGCAGTGTACACCCTGCCCAACTGTAGTTGGCAGCCCTGCTCAGGAAGTCTCCAATGGGGGCAGGGGTGGCCAGTCCATTTTACAACGAACTAATGGACATCCAAAGGGGTGGGGATCTTCTGCCTTTTGAATGACACAGAGTACACAGGCTAGAGGATCTAGAGGCCTGGGCCTCAAGCCTGCCTGCAGCTGAAAGGCCGGGTGCCCTGGCAGCACCCTGAGATAGTGGGAGGATCGAAGGAGATGCTAGAAAAATGCTTATCCATACCCCTCAGTGAGCAGGCCCAGGGACTGCTCCCACCCTGGGCTGGGAAACCCAAGGGCTGGCTTAACTTATCTCCAGGGATTTTTCATGTTTAACATAACAGCTTTATTGAGATATCATTTATATACCATACAATTCACCCATTTCAACTGTATAATGGAATGCTTTTTAGTATTTGTATATCCACAAAGTTGTGCCATAATCGCCACTATCTATTTCCAGAACATTTTCAAAAAGAAACTCAGGACCACCAGTGTCTCTCCCCACTCCTCCCCTTCTCCCCATCCCCAGGTGACCACCAGCTTACTTTCTATTTCTGTACATTCGTCTGTTCTGGACATTTCGTATAACTGAAATCATACAATATGTGGCCTTGTATGACTAGCTTCTTTTACTTAGCATAACTTTTTCAAGATTTATCCATGTTGTAGCATTCCTTTTTGTGGCCAAATAGTTTTCCATTGCATGGATGTCCATTTATCCGTTCATCTGTTGATGGACATTTGGGTTGTTTCCCTACCCAGGGCTTTAAGGCATCGGACGTTCTATGTTCTGTCCAGCAGAGGGGGCTGTTTCAGGCCAGCTCTCCTCCAGCGAAGGGAAAAGGCAGCCTTGGGGAGGGGTTTGCTAGGCGCTGTGATGGGGGCTCAGGAACTGCTAAGGGCTGCAGCTGAGGATGCGTGAGGCAGGTGTGTGGGGGCTTGATTTTTAAATGTTATAAAGCAAAATAACTACATCCCTGAAAATGAAGGAAATTGAGGGGAGACATAACCAATAATCCTACTTCCCTTTCCCATTTTAGTTATTGTTTTATTAAAAACAATACACCTATTGGGAGTGAGGGAAATGTCTGTCATCTGATTGCGATGGTTTCATGGGTGGGTGCAGATGTCAAAACTCATTGAAGAGCACACTTTGGATATATGCAAATTATTGCACATCAACTATATATCAAAGCTGTAAAAAATAAAAACAAAAACAAACATCAATTTCTTTCATTACGAAAGATAAGACATTCTCATTACGGAGAATTCAGAAAAGCATGACGATGAAGAAGATGTCACTCGCCGCTCGAAGACAGCCCTGGCGCTCCTGGTGAAGACCCCTCCGCCTGCTGAATCCCTTGGACGTCTCCTGGGGCCGGCGCTCGGGGCCCATCCGCCTCCAGCACGTACAGCCAGCCTCCAGCACCCACCCTGGCTCTGCTGGCCTGACGGCACCAGACCCAGCATCCCTCCACCAGAGGGCTCAGCAGCCATCGCACGGGGAGTCTGCATTCCTTGGGACTACGGGGCCCCTGTAGTGTCCTTGGCCGCTGCCTTCCCAGGCTCTCTGCCTCTGCTTCCCTCCTAGTCCCGCTGCTGCCCCTTCCCCACCCAGTCCCCTTGGCGGCAGGGGCAGTCTCCAGCCCTGTGGCCATAAACACTGGCTATTCACGAACACCACTCCCATTTCTGTCTCATCTTGGGGCTCCCGGCCCCTGTTGTCTCTCCCCGACTCCTCCCTATGGGTAGGCGGTGGGCACCTGAAGTCTCCTGTGGGCACCCTGGCTTTGCAGTCACAGTCAGCGACCCGCTAACCACTTCCTCTCTCCACATCCAGTCTATAAGTGCAGAACAATCCTGGACTCTGACGCCTTCTCTCTGCTGCCCTGCTCCCACCCTAGTCTGGGCACCAATGGCCCTCACATGCGCCAGGGCCGTACCCCTGACTTCTGACCCTGCTCCCATCCCCGACCCTCTGCGGTGTGCACAGCAACTCACATCAAGTTACTCCACAGCTTACGGCAGCTACAAATAAGGCTATTTGAATTTAGATTCATTAACATTAAATCAAATTAAAAAGTCAGTTCCTCAGTTGGAGAGGCCACATTTTAGGTACTCAGGAGTCACACCGGGAAGATGGTGGCCTGCTGTATTATTCAGTGCAGAGTACAATAAATGCCCATTATGGTTGGAACTTCTATCAGACTATGCAGGCTCAGAACCTTCCAGAAGCTTTTCCTTGCATGTAGATTAAAACCCAAACTTCTTAGAAGCCTATAAGGCTTTTCCTCGCTGCTGACATCACCTCCCACTGCCCACACCAGCCTCATCTCCTAACCCAGCTGGGTGTGTCCTCAAATATAACCTAGAGCTCTGAAGTCTACTGTCTTTGCCTTTCTGTTCCCCGAACTTAGGTCCAGCTCAGATGCCACTTCTCCCAAGCCTTCCCCTGACCTCTGCCTCCTGGATTTCTGCAGAGCAGACACGGCTGTGCGATGGCTAACTCTGCCTGCCTTAATCCTTTCCTCCCACCCACACATCTCTCTCCCTTGGCTGTGCGCTCCTCCGAGCCGCACACACGTCAGATTCCTCATTTGGCCAGCATTGGCAGAGCACCCGCTGTGTGCGGAGCCTTGGGGAGGTTCATTGGGGAACCAAACAGACAGACCTCTGTCCTCAGGAGTTTAGATCTAGCTGGGGACAGACACTGAATGGGGAATTACGGAGTGTTATGTGTCTGGACCCCACGTCCCTCCTCATTCCTCCCTTCCTGGGAAGGGATGGATGATAAAAAAAAAGCCCTGCAGGAAAGGACCAGAGACCCAAAGGTGAAGTATTTACAGGAAAGGGACTGAGGATGGGAGGAGTGTCCTTGGAGCCAGAAACAGCTGTCCCATGGGGGGACAGCCGCTATCTTGCTGTGTCCTTGTGCCCAAAAATAAGCCATTTGCTGTGCCAAGAGAAGAGAGCCTGCAAACCCAAACTAAACAGATTCAGAGTTCCTGAATTAACTTTGCTTATGTATACGATATGTTAGGTGGGGCTGAGTTGGGGCCTGCAAGCCACAGA
Source organism: Phataginus tricuspis (assembly GCA_029783875.1). Lineage (NCBI taxonomy): Eukaryota > Metazoa > Chordata > Mammalia > Pholidota > Manidae > Phataginus > Phataginus tricuspis. The sequence goes on from JAQQAC010011420.1 coordinate 3,117,574, forward strand.
AAGGGACAGCTCACCGATAGATGAAGCCTCCCATCCAAAGTATCCTTTTCTTTCCCAAGTGGTTAATGATAATATCCCTGATGAGCCCACAATTCTCCCTGGAAACTAAGGGGCCCTGTCAGCAAGGGAAAAAAAGCAAACTCGTGTCTTTGGGATTCTCTCTGCTGCTGGCCAGGGAATGGGGTTCCAGAGGCCTGGATTCTAATCCTCGCCTGAACCACTGGCTGGGTAACCTGAGCAGGTCATCCAAGCAAGGTAGCTAATGTTGATTGGACCACTCTGTGCTATACCCTGTGAAGCCAGGATTTCTTAGACCCATTTTAAAGCAAGGTCACTGAGGATGTGAGCATTGCTAGGATTCTGGCCTTGCTTTGTCTGGCCCCAAAGGCAGGGTGTCAATTCCTTCTGCGGCCTCATCTGTAAAACAGGTTTTTCAAGGGCCCTACCTGCCTTGCAGGAGATCCGCCATGCATAGGAGCTGGGTCAGAGGGGACATGGGGCCTCAGGAAGGTAGAGAGGTCCGCAGAGGGCAGCAGAAAATAGTGCCTGGACGTCTGGCCCCAAGGGTTTTTCGGTGACTCTCCCAGGGCACCCACGTTAACAAGCAATTGTGGAAGGCACACCACCCCACATGCCATTTATCACACTGCTTTATGTTTCCCCCATTTGGGTGCTTTACACATGGTACTCAGTACATTTTATGTGTAAGGACAAAACAGGCTTGGAGAAGGGAGGGTGACTGCCCAGCTCACAAAGCCTGGAGTTGACGAGACCTGAACCTGAACCAAGCCGGCCTGGCCATTAGCCCTGGGCTCTGTTCCTTCTAGATTAGATGTCGGGACATCTGCTCCGGGTGGCGCTGAAATTTGGCAGAGGGCAAGATAACCACACACACAGGGACAGCAGCCCACGGAGGCAGGTGTCCTTGTTCTCATCTCAAGGCCCAGGCACTGAGGGGCAGAGGCAGCCAGGACCCAAGCCCAGATGTCTGGTTGACAAATCCTGTTCCGCTTTCCCTTCACCCAGCAGGCTGGTTTGAGGATTTTCATTCGGTTCTCAGCTGACTCCTTACAGCCTGCTCTTTGCTGTGTGTCTAAGATCTTTGGGCTTTCCTGCGGGTAAGAAAAAAGATTTTGCTTCACTGCCTACCCTGGGCTGTCCTGTCTTCCGCTCAGCCCTGCGGGTTACAGTGGAGGCTGGTGACCCCCGTCGAGTGAGATTAAGTACATACATTCCGAGTCAGGCAATCTGGGAAAAACTACACTGGCCTCTGGAGCTCAGGAGAGGCCAGCGGACAAACACAAGATCCAGGACCTCAGGAAGGGAGGCGTGGTTGCTAAAGGGCCTGGGGGGAGATTCCTGTGGGTCTTCTCGGTGAGGATCCCCTGCAGCAGCTGCGGCTCCGTCGCCCACCCAGGTCCACAGCGCTGGAGGCCCGTTGGCACCCAAGGGCTGCAGGCGTTGGCGGCCCAGCCCGGCCCTCCCTGGCTCGCTGGGTGACTCGCCCCGCCCGGCTCCTCTCTGGGTAGGGCCTGCGGGGTGGCCCTGATGCTGGTGAGCGGCCTCCGGGCTGTTGTACATGAGGATCCAGGTGTTCCTGTTCCAGGCGTGCAGAGCTCGCCAGGGCCTCTGCGTCGGAACGCCGGGTTCGCCGCTGCGGGGCCTGTTTCCCCGGGCGCGGAGACGGAGGGGGCCCAGCGGCCAGGTGAGGGGGCGCGCTCTGCCCCGCCCCGCCGCGCGCCCTCGGCGCGGCCCCTTTAAGAGGCCCGCCCGGCTCCGTCAGCCGCGCCGCGGCCACCGCCCCCGCGCCCTCCCCTTCCTGCGGCGCCGAGTGCGGGCCGGGCGGGAGTGCGGCGAGAGCGCCCGGCAGAGCGCGGCGGCGGCGGGGACGCGGGGCGGCGCGGGAGCGCGAGCAGAGGCGAGCACGGGCGGCGGCCATGGGCTAGCGGCCCCGGCCCGCGCCGCGCGGAGCAGCCCCGCACACAATA
>JAQQAC010011420.1:3119961-3130005 GCA_029783875.1 Phataginus tricuspis
GCCTTCCACGCCTCGGCGAAGCCCACAGGGTCCACCATGGCGCGCCCTGTTCGCCCGCCGCCGCCGCCGCGCCGGGCCATGGGGGCCGCCCGGCGCCCCGGGCCGGGTCTGGCCAGGTCGCCGCGCCGCCGCTGAGGCGGGCCCCGCGCGCAGCCGGGCGGCGCAGGTGAGGACGGGCGCGCCATGGTGGACCCTGTGGGCTTCGCCGAGGCGTGGAAGGCGCAGTTCCCGGACTCGGAGCCGCCGCGCATGGAGCTGCGCTCGGTGGGCGACATCGAGCAGGAGCTGGAGCGCTGCAAGGCCTCCATCCGGCGCCTGGAGCAGGAGGTGAACCAGGAGCGCTTCCGCATGATCTACCTGCAGACGCTGCTGGCCAAGGAGAAGAAGAGCTACGACCGGCAGCGCTGGGGCTTCCGGAGCGCCGCGCAGCCCCCCGACGGCGCCGCCGAGCCCCGCGCGCCCGCGCCCGCCGACGGCGCCGACCCGCCGCCGGCCGAGGAGGTCGAGGCCCGGCCCGACGGAGAGGGCTCCCCTGGCAAGGCCAGGCCCGCGCCCGCCCGCAGGCCCGGGGCCACCGCGCCCGGCGACCGGGACGACCAGGGGGCCCCCACCAGCGTGGCGGCGCTCAGGTCCAACTTCGAGAGGATCCGCAAGGGCCACAGCCAGCCCGGGGCGGCGGACGCCGAGAAGCCCTTCTACGTGAACGTCGAGTTTCACCACGAGCGCGGCCTGGTGAAGGTCAACGACAAAGAGGTGTCGGACCGGATCAGCTCCCTGGGCAGCCAGGCCATGCAGATGGAGCGCAAGAAGGCCCAGCAGGGCGCCGGGCCGGGCGCGGGGGACGCGCCTAGGCCCTCCTACCGGGGCCGCTCAGAGAGCAGCTGTGGCGTCGACGGGGACTATGAGGATGCGGAGCTGAACCCCCGCTTTCTGAAGGACAACCTGATTAACGCCAACGGTGGCAGCAGGCCTCCTTGGCCGCCCCTGGAATACCAGCCCTACCAGAGCATCTACGTCGGGGGCATGATGGTAGAAGGGGAGGGCAAGGGCCCGCTCCTGCGCAGCCAAAGCACCTCCGAGCAGGAGAAGCGCCTCACCTGGCCGCGCAGGTCTTACTCCCCTCGGAGCTTTGAGGACAGCGGAGGCGGCTACACCCCGGACTGCAGCTCCAATGAGAACCTCACCTCCAGCGAGGAGGACTTCTCCTCGGGTCAGTCCAGCCGCGTGTCCCCAAGCCCCACCACCTACCGCATGTTCCGGGACAAGAGCCGCTCGCCATCACAGAACTCACAGCAGTCCTTCGACAGCAGCAGCCCCCCTACCCCGCAGTGCCAGAAGCGACACAGGCAGGGCCAGGTCGTGGTGTCAGAGGCCACCATCGTGGGCGTCCGCAAGACGGGACAGATCTGGCCCAGCGATGGGGACAGCTCGTCGGGCAGGCTGTCTCAGGAGGGCACCTTCCATGGAGATGCAGGTGGGTACCTCCCCTGCCTTGGGCGGGCACACCAGCAACCTGGCTGGAAACCATTGAGCAGTAGTAGGTAATGGAAAGGGGGGAATTGGCGGCGAGAAATAAGTGGATACTTTCTGGAGTGATTTTCAAGGACTGTTGTGGATGGGAAGGATTCAGGCTGATCCTGCGCCTGAACAAACTCCTTCCTCCTGAATGCAGAGCCCCAGTGTTTGGAACCGGCTTAGTTTGACAGGGTGGTGTGTGGGGGCACTTTCTGTGGGTTGGGATACCCTGGGCAGTAATCTTTTCGCCCCTTTGATTCCTCTGTTCTGGGCAGCGGGGATGGTGTCAGGAGGAGCCCTCTCTGCCGCCCACACCAGATGCTTGTAGCAGGGGTTGGTCTGTGTCTTGGGCATCCCCGCCACCCCACTGTTGCTGTCCTGGAACAGTTGTGTGACACATTTGGGGAACACAAGATGTGCAAGCTGCTCCCAGGTTACAGACGTGTCCGGTTCGCTTGCTAGCCAGCAACCCGAACACAGGTCAGAGTAGGTGAAAATATGAATTGGGAGGAAGTGAGGTGACAGGCGGTTCTGACTCAGTAGGTCACGGAACATGACCGGGTGAAGATTTCATCCCAGGCTGTGGCAGACCACACCTGTTCTGATCTGCCCGGCTCTGATGGGACACATCACCCGTCATTACTCACCCATGGGCTCCTCTGTGCATTTTACCCCAGCTTCACTTTCTGATCCTTCCATGCGTCCTTGCTTCGTCATCTTCCCAGAGATGAATGCCCACCGGTGCTTATTTTGAGCTGCTAACCCATGGTCTGACTCATGGTCCTACGCTTGAGCGTGTGGGGTTGTATGTCACAGCAGATGACATCCAGGCCCAGTTTGTGTTGGAGTGAGGAGAGGGTGGGTCCGGAGGTGCGAGGCTCTAGGGACTCAGTCGGAGCCCTGGTCCTTGTTGGGTTGATCCAGTTTTCTGCTCCATTGGTTTTTCTTTTTCTGCTGATGGAATTGCATGTGCTTGGTCTGTCAGAATCCTCTTGAAAGGAGTGAGGCTATTTTTGGCTCTGTTGAGCTGCCTTTTTGTGGTCAGCACTCTGTCCTGTTTGTTTTAGGTACATCCAGGTGCCGAGCTTCCATCTGCAGCCGGGGCTGGCTGTGGTGCGCTGCTTGGACCTGAGGCCTGGCCCAGCTGCATCCCCTAAGTCCCTTGAGGGGGTGGGAGGCTGTCGTATTTAGAAGCCAGCTTTGCAGGCACATCGGCTCCTCCGGGGTCCGGAGGATTGCCCTGTGGTCACTGGGCACCAGCCTCACCTGGCCAGCTGTTGACCAATGCATCTTGCTTGAGCTGTCCCTCCGTGTCGTGGTGCAGGAGAGCATTATTAATGAAGAAGAAAATGAGAGGTTTTCATGGAGACCTGCAATCTGAAATGATGTTTGTGGGGGGGGGGACTTCTGAGTTTCCAGAAAGTGGGGCCCAGTCGGACGGTGTGTGTCTGCATGGGCCTTCCTGCTCATGAATTCCTCCGTACAGCCGCTGCAGACATGAGACCCGGTTCCATGTGTGACACAGGGTAGGTTTTCAGGAAATGGCTGAGGAGTTAGTTTTACAACTCGGGCCACACTCTTAGGACTTTCAGAGGTCCTTCTCTGAACGTCCTCAAGGTCCCACACTCTCTCTCCTATTAGGTCAAAACGCCTGGCTGGTTGTTTTAGCTCTGGGAGCCTTTAAACTCTGCCCAGCACTTTTCTCTGAGGTTTGTGGCCGGAGGGGAAGGAGGGATCCTGCCCTGGCTCAGCCATCTGTCTCTGTCAGGACTGTTTCCTAATGTTCTGTAAATGGCCCTGCTAGCTCTGGAAAGGGGCAGTGGGGGAAATTACAGTGTGGAAAGTGGAAGTCACCCTCATTCTCCACAGCAGGTGTGGGGACCCAGATCTAACAGTTGCAGAATCCCTTTGGATGAATGGGCACTCATATGTCTGAATTGAGGGCCCCTGGTATTTGAGGGAAGGAGCTAAATGACCACCCACCGCTCTGTGCCAGGTGTGGTGACAGTGTGTTCCATGCAGGGCCCTTTGTGAGTTCTTTCGTCACCCCATGGCAGGCTGCCCATCAGCAGGTAAGGGCTCAGCCAGGAAGTGGGAGAGCTGGGATTCCAGGACCCTGCGGCAGAGCCGTCCTTCCGGAATGTGGTGGCCTCTGGATGTTCTTCCCAGAGTCCCACGCTGTACCTGAAAAGCATGACCGGTTGCTCCAGGGGTCCTCCCAGCTCCGCACACCCAAGGGCCCATGGTCTCTGAGCCCTGCTGTGTGCAGGCCCTTCCCTTTATATCGTGCGGGCTACATAGAAGGAGAGAGTGTGGTCCTTGCCATCTGGGAGCTTACAAGTTAATGGGAGACAGGAGCACACACGTTATTTTTGTGTTCAGAGGGAGTGAGGTCAGGGAAGCTTCCAGAAGCAGCAGCACTGAAGAGGGGCCTTGGCTGTCAGCACAAGTCTAGTGGCAGAGGGTGGGGGAGGCCGCCTACCCTGAGGAGCAGCGGCAGCAGAGCCTCGAGGGCACCCACATTCCCCCTGTGTGACTCTGGACTATGTGCTTCTTTTTTTAATGTGGTAAAATGGGAAATTAAAAAAAGGAAATTACCATCTTAACGCATTTTAACCCATTTTGAAGGACATTTCCTCTCCTTCAGCCCCCGGCACCCACCATTCTACTTCCTGTTTCTTTGATCCGCCTACTCTTAGGTACCTCAGATAAGGGGGTCCTACAGGATGTGTCCCTCTGCGTCTGGCTTATTTCCCTAAGCATCAGGTGCCCTGGGTTCGTCCGTGAGGCAGCACAGAGTACGTGGGTTTTGAAGGCAGACGTCCCTGGTTTGTGCCCGGGTCTCCCACGGAGCCTGGCTGGAGGCAAACACTTCACACAAACCAGAGGGAAGAGCCCTTCCTCCTTCTCACGGCCTGGGGTTGCGCAGGGACTCGGGAGGGTGTGCTAGTCGTTGACCACGTCTTATCAGTTGCACCTGTCTCTTCCGAACTCCAACCCTGCCTTTAGCTTTCCGTTCTGAGCCCTGTCATGTGAGAGGCCAGACGACCCAGGGACCTTTCCTCTTTGAGGTCTGAGGAATTCTTGATGTGAACACCCAGCCCTTTGGGTCCCTCAGCTCTTCTCCGAGTGTCAGTCATGAGATGTGACCCCAGATCTTGGGTTTCTTCCTGGACCCTCGTGTGCCTTGCCGCCCTGTGTGTTCATATGTGTGTCAGGCAGCCTAATTTGCCCTTTGGATTCTGACAGTGTGCTGTTGCCAGAAAGATCACTGCTGTTTTCCCCTTGGGAGATTGAATGGACTGCTGGCCAGTTTGAGTGAGGAGCTGTGGGGCAGTAAAAGGTCACCCAGGCCCCACATCAGCTCCACCTGTGGTGAGTACCGGCTCCTCTGTGAACAGAGGCAGAGGAGACAGAACCAGGCACAGCCTGGGCCACGTAAGTCCTCAACAGGGTGGAAACACAGTCTGGATCAAGTGTTAGGAGCGTTCCCTGGCTCAGGAAGGATGACTTTCTTGTTTTGGGAACAGAATGCAGCATTCTTGAACCTTCCACTGAAGGAACTGGAGATACTGTTGATTTGCATGTCACGTTCCCCCCTTTGCCTCCCATGTTGCTTCTGGCTTCAGTAGCCGCCCCTCCTTGGCCGGGAGTCCTGTGGCCCAGAGGGCCTGTGTGTGTGACGGCTGCCCTCACCGGGGACAAAGAGTCCAGGTGAGCCACGTGCCCCGGCCGGCCGGGGAAAGCCCAGGGCAGTGTGTGAGGCCCGGGCCGCGACCCGCCGCTGTGGTCGGAGAGGGGGTCGCCCTCACAGCGAATGGATGGGCGTCTCCATTCTCAGGGTGCCAAACAGTGAGGCTGCATTTCAGATCAAGGCTCAGGGGGTGGTGGTGGATTTAATTAACTGTGAACCCCGTGGGGGTTCTTGATTCTGACTGGAATACAATTCCTGTGGCTCTTGTAGGGTTTTTTCCCTTTCTTTGAAAAAATTGTGATCATTTTAATTAAAATGCGTTATTGATGTAGTGTGATGGATCTTTAAGAAATATACCATTTTAGCCATTTTTAAGTGTACGGTTCATTGGCATTAAGCACGTTCACGTCGTTGTGCCGCCATCACCCCTGTCCATCTCCAGAACTTTTTCATCCCTCCAACCAGAAACTCTGACCCCATTCAGCAGTAACTCCCCCTGATAACTCGTCCAGCCCCTGGCAACACCATTCTATTTTCTGTCCTGTGAATTTGCTTATCCGAGGGACTTGATAGAAGTGGAATCACATAACCTCTGTACTTCAGTGTCGGCTTATTTCAAGTCAGGTTTTGAAGTTGCCGGGAGCAACATTCTCATCCTTAACTCCTCATGTCTGGTCCTTAACAGGTGTGGAAGGCCTGTGTCTCTTTAGGGAACACCTGTTAATGGTGATGTCATTTCCTGGGCTTTCCCACCCACCTGCCGAGGTGGCCCAGTGTGTTTGTTTACTAGGGCCGCCACAACAAAATACCCCAGACTGGGGGGGCTTAAATGACAGAAATTAATTTTCTTTACAGTTCTGGAGGCTCAAAGGCCACAATCAAGGTGTTTGGTGCTCATACTGGCCTCACCAGCCGTGTTTTAAGAAGAATCCAAGTGAACCGTTGTGTGGTGGTGAGCAGCCTGGGGGGGCCAGGGCCGCACAGGAGGGCTGTGTCCTAATGCATCATGTGTCGTCCGCCTCTCCTCGCCTGGAAAGTGAGGGCTTGGACCCTGTCATTGCTGAGGTCCTTTCCTTTATTTTTATTTTCTTTAAAATTTTAAGCTATTAACACAAGCTTTTCCATATCTTTTGTCTTCATCCTGGTTTATGTCTACCTTTCCCTTTACCAAGGCAACCACCTCTCCCCATTCTGTCACCCAGAGGTATTTGCAGAGCATTGACCGTGTGCCAGGCACTGTCTCCATGGAAATTCTTGCCTATATTAATGGATTTATGGGAAGGCTTATCTCCAGGGGCCTCGTCTTTAAAAAACAAAACACAAAAACAAAACCTTTGTGATGTCTTAGCATCTTCCCTGTGTATCTTTCTTTAACTGTATATTTGCAGCTATTTCCTGTTAATCCTGTGTCTGTCTTGCTTCCTTATTATGACAAGGACCCACCTTGGTGTCCTATAGGACATGATTCTCTCTAGGCCCATAGTGGCGTGTGATGAGATGGTGGTGATCTAAGCCCACGGGGATCTGTTTGTGTCTGGGGCTGTGGGTGTTTGCAGCCCAAGGTGAAATGAGACCCTGTCTCTGAGGCTTCTCATTACTCAGACCCTTCCCTGTTCTGGCACAAGGCTGCTTAGCCCCACCTAATAAGCCTTCCTGGATTTCAGGGACTTAATGATACAGGCGCTCCAGCAAGAAAACGTGACTTTGGAGATTATTTTTTCTTAGCTGAGGCTTGATCTTCCCCTGCTCAGCCTTAAAGAGCATCCTGAATCCTGAGACGGGCCTGCTAATTAGCTGTCTGGAATTCTAGCACTCGCTGCCTGGACCTTGCAAAACGACTGTGGACAGGGGTGGTGGCTGGTGCCCAAGGGAGATGTAACTGGCAAGTTGATAGACACACCTGCCGAGGTCTGAGTGGGAAGATCATGGTGCCTGCTTGTGTAGGAAATAGGACTTAGGCAGAAGCCGTTTCATGGGCCCTGGAAACATTCTGTAAAGTGGCTGGAGCAAGATTATTATCGTAATTATATGCCACTGGCTGATTGGGTCTGAGGGGGTGTGAGACAGTCACCTGCCCAAGGTCAGGCTCTGGCCTCTCTCCTCTGATGGCAGGATGATACTGATCATGGGACAGTGGGCACAGAGTGACCCCTGGAGGCGGAGGGGACCTTGCCTCGATCAGTCGTTGGGCAAACATGTTTCAGGCGGGAACCATGCTCACTAGCATGCCACAGGGCTCCCGGCAGTCGTTTTCAGTCTGGGAGATGGCCATTTAGAATTAAGTGCCAAGATAGGAATCCTTGGGCCCCGGCCTTCAGGTGGGCCCACGAAGGTCTCAGCCATCCAGAGATGCTGTTTCTCTCCCTTATTTTGCAAATCTCCCCGAAATTTTCATAACTCCATACATCCTCCTGGGGCACTTAGCTAAGATTCCTCCAGCACGTTGTGTGGAGAAGGCTCAACAGGATGGGTGTGTTGGAGGGAACCTGCCCATCATCTGCCTTTCCCATCCAAGGGCAGGAGCAGGGGTCAGTGCACACTGACCGGGCTCTGCTGTGAGCAGGTTCTGGGAGGTGCGGAGGGACAAGGCCGGGCTGGGAAGATGTGACAGAGATGGCCGGCCATGTGTGCAGCAGATCAGGGCATGGCCCAGGAAGCGTTAGGAAGGACCGTATCTGCTGGCCAGGAGACAGCAATGGAACATTAGAAGGAGAGCGAGAGGCCTGTTGTACCAGCTGCAGCCCAAGCCAGCCTGAGGGGATCCTCTGCTCAGCAGCCACTGTTGGTTTAAAAAGAACCTTTAAAGACTCACTTCATTTTAAAGGTCTGACATGATTCCCTTTTAAATACGCTGCTGGGTGAGCTGGTATGCCAGTAGGGCAGGAAGTGATTTTCTGCAGATGATATATATGCATACAGCCTTGCATGTAACAAGATGAATATTCTAGAAATGACCTAAGGCAACATATGTGGACCTAGTCTGTGGCAAGAGTGCAGACTTTGGAGGTAGATTCAGTGCACGGCCTTGCATAAGGACTTAAATCTCTGGGCTGGGGAGGATGACCCCGGCAGGTTTGTAGGAGCGGGAGCACACCAAGCGGGTGGCCCCTGGGGGTCTGGGGCTCCCCCACCCCGCCAGTCCAGCCTCATGGAGATGCCACTGCAGGCATCTGATGTCAGTTGATTGAACACTACTTAGCAAGAGATTTTAAAGGAGAAGTGCATGATTCAGGAGGCGCAGGCCATTTCAGCCACGTGGCTCAGCCAGACGGCCCAGTACGAGTTCCAGGGGGACCCAGAGGTCTGCCATGCCTTCTTCCCACTCTGTTCCCTCTCACTGTGACCTTCTGGGCTGAGTGGAGTTCCTGCATCATAAAGGTACAGTATGTATTTTTCTGTATTGTGGCCGCAAGGGAAAGCTAGCTATTCACATGGTGTGAAGTTCCGCCAGCCCAGGGCACCTGGGGCCACTCACCACTGTTGCCCGAGGAGCCCTCCTTGCTGGGGCGCACCAGCCCCATCATAGGGTAGAATGGGAACTCTTGCAGTGTTCTGGGACTGCATGGCCTTGTGGCTTTTTGGGGTCTTGGAAGATAGGAGCTAGAGGGAGAGACCTCTTGATTTTTCTCAGAGTCACTCCCAAACCCCTGTCCCAAGTTTGGAGACAGAAGGCTTAGAACCACTTTGTTCTCATTTTTTGTGATTGAGAGGCCTTCAGGGAAGAAATGAAAACTACAGACTTTCTCCTTTTAATAGGAAACAAAGGTGGAAGGTGGGGCCAGGCTGTCTACAGACTGCTAAGGGCTTTGCCATCCAGATGGTGTTGCTGTGCATACTGTGTGGGGAGGACGCGGGAGAGCTGGGCACAGCCAGGCAGGGCGCCACTGAGGTGCCCGAGTGGCTGTGGGGTGTGGGGCATCCCCAGGGGCCGGTAGGCATACGGGGAAGAGCTGTGTGATGTTCTGGGGTAGTCAGGTGGCTGTGAGAGCCTTGGGGCCTTTGGGCTCCCAGCCCACCATGCCCACTGCCTCCACTGCCCCCCCAGCCACACCCCACTTCCTGAGGGGTTGGGGGGGCTGGAAGGGCTGCACACCTGAGGGTGGGGGCGGGGGCGGGCGGGTGCTGTATCTTTTTCTCCCTACCCATTTTTTGAGAGCTCTAGAAAGCCTCCTGCTTGGAGTCAAGGGCAGTTCCCATCCTTCCCCCGTGCTTGGGGGGTTGGTGGTCAGGTGGTTCTCTGGTTCCCTGGACTTATACCTTGTAATTGAGGAGCAGTGTTCTGAGTGGTGGTAGGGTTTTTAAACAGCTTTACTGAGATATAATTCAAACCATAGAATTCACTTTTCTAAAACATACAATTTAGCATTTTTAGTGTATCACAGTTATGCAACCATCCCGTCTAATTTTAGAACATTTCATCACCTCAAAAAGAAACCCCCTCCCTTCAGCCCTGACCCTTCTCTCGCACAGCCCTGGCACCCCCTACTCTACTTTCTGTCTCTGTAGATTTGCCTTCTCTGGACATTTCACATGAACGGAGTCATAGGACCAGTGGCCTTTTGTGTCTGGCTTCTTTCATTTATGGTAAGGTCGTCAAGGTTCAACTGTGTTGTAACATCAGTCCTTTCTTCTTTTTTGTGGCCAAATAACATTCCAGAAGGTTACTGGGGCCCACAGGTGGCTGGGGGCTCTCTGCTGGCTCATGGGGTCCTGGTCGGACCTGTCCTCGGGCTTTGGGCCCTGAGAGGGCCGTGTGTAGAGGTCCTGGAGGGACTGCAGAGCCTCTTGGTCGGGGAGGGGCCTCGGGGTGACGGGGGGGGGGGGGGGGGGGGGGG
>JAQQAC010011420.1:3132340-3166211 GCA_029783875.1 Phataginus tricuspis
GGGCCTGGCAGCAGGCTCTGGACCTTGTGGAGAAAGGACCCGGCAAGCACGGATGCGGACGCCGGCCCCGGGCCCGGGGTGGGGGGGGGGACGGAAGGGCTGGAGCAGGCCTGGGGCCCTGGATATTTGGGGGCCGCCTGGGAGGGAGCAGGAGAGAGAGGAGTCCAAGGAGCAGAGGGGGTGGGGGAGCGGGGGAGTTTATGCTGCGGAAGAGCCGAGGGGAGGTGACCTCTAGGAGGCCACGGTGAGAGGGTGGAGGCCAGCCGTGCGGTGAAGGAGGAGCCGGACAGCTGTGCCCAGACCCCTGCAGCGGGGAGGAGAGGGGGGTGTTAGCCTGATGAGGTTTGCATCCAGAGCCTGAAAGCCCCGGAGTGTCTGCCCACGGGCCTGCTCAGGGAGGTGATGGAGGTGTGTGTGGGTCTGTGGGGAGGTTGGCGCACCGGCGGAGGAGTGGCCACGTTGAACAGCCCCGCAGGCCTTGGGTTACCAGGGCTGGGCGCACAGGGCCACACCCCGAGCACACGGATGTGGGTCCTCCTCTGGGCGGGGGGGTGAGTGAGAAGCACACCCGTCAGGAGGCAGACACGTGGCCGACAGGCCAGAAGGCAGGTTCAGGCGGTCTGGGCTGGGGGCCGCAGAGCAGGTCCGAGAGAGGGGACAGGGCGGCCTGCCGTGTGGTGACACAGAGGGGAAGGCAGGGGTGGCGGTGGGGCTGGCGGCAGAGCGCGGTCTGAGAGGAGTGCCGGGACGGACTCAGGCTCATGGGCCTGGCTTTGGGGCCCCACGGAATCGTGGTGGTGGCCTGGGATCTGAGACCGCCATGTACGTGGGCGCCCTGGGCAGTGGCAGGGAGTCCCCTGTGGAACAGCATCTTGTCAGGAAGCAGTGGGAGGGGAGGGCCCACCCACCCCCACCCCCACCCCCACCCCCACCCCACCCTCATCCCCTGAAGCAGCTGGTGAGCCAGTGTTAGCATCTGGCCCTAAAAACTCCAGGTTTTGATTGTTAACGTAAGTCTGTCTCTTCTTCTGTGCTATTCCTTCAGCGGCCAGATGGTGTGAGTCACAGCCGCGGACTCTTCTCTGTGGAAGGCTCAGCGAGGCTCCAGCAAGGGCTGTGGGGGAGGCCCTAGGGGGTGCACGGCTCCGGGAAGAGCTCTGCGCGGCTCTGGGAAAGGCTGTCCTGCTCCAAGAAGAGGTGTCTAGGGCTCCGGAGAGGGGTGTGGGAGGAAGCCTTGGAGACTTAGTCCCGGCCCCCTTTGTCATCCCCAGCCCTGTGAGCCCTGTGAGCCCTGTGGCTGCTTATTTATCCCTGCTAAGTCTGTGGTCTCAGGTTTCAGAAACTGCCAAGGAAGTCTGGGCAGGTTAGTAGGCAGAGGCCCAGCCCACTGACTGCCTGGAAGAGGCACTTTGTTCTGACTGCTCAGGAAGTGTCCACTGCTTTGGGCTGGGTGGCTGGCCCCCCAGAAAGCCAGCAAGGGGCCAGCTCCCTAATTTCACAATTCCTAATTGTGGTGCAAAAGTACTACGATCAACTGTTGGGGTGCCCTGCCCTGTCACCCCATGAGCTCAGGGGATAAGCTGGGAGCACAGAGCGTAGATGTTTCTTTCTCTGCATTCTCCCTGGCCTCGGAGCACGGGGCTCCCTCAAGTATGTGAATTAATCGGAGCCATACCTAAGGGAGGAGGATCACTTTAGCTTTACTGAATTCTAAGACAGGCATGACAGGGCACGACTAACTAAGACCTTGAACATCAAAGGCCAAGGTGGGGCTTTCTCGTGGGGAACACCCTCCAACCTGCAGGCTTTGTGGTGTTGCTCGGATACCCACGCTGGCCCCGCTCGTGGGCTTTGGGTGCGCACACCGGGCAGGAGCCATGGATCGGGACCCATGTGCTGTCCTGGGCTGTTCCCTTTCAGAGCTGTTTTGTTTCGATGCTTCAAGGGGGCTTTTTAAAGGCTGGGCTAGGTTGCGATTCCCTTGGGAAAGGTCTAGGGGATTTCACTGGACTGGAACCTCCCCATGGATCAGCTGGACAGTGCATGACATTTCAGAGTGCAACTCTTGTGTGGTGTCCACGGAAGTGTCCAGGCCCTGGGAGGCCACAACTTTACTCTGCTTGGCACCACAGAGCTCAAAGACTGTCAGCCAAGTGGTTATGGGAAGCAAGGGTGTTGAACCTGGCAGAGGTGGAAGGCAGTAGGCTTTACCCTCGCTGCTCATGTAAACTGTCTCCGCTGCAGTTAAAAAAAGAAAATCACACACATCGCATGACTGGTCAGTCCTGCAGGATCTGATTTGTAAGGTTGTTCTTGGTTTTGTTTTTAAATCTCACAGTTTTCCGTGACTCGGCAGCCTGGCCTTGGCTCCGCTGAGTCCTCTGCTCAGGGTCTGCCAAGGCTGTAGTCAAAGTGTGGACCAGAGCTGCGTTCCCATCCTGGGTTCTGTGCCTCCTCCACTCAGGTCGTTGGCAGAATCCAGTTCCTGGCGGTTGCAGGGCTGTGTTCCTCAGTCTCTTGCTGGCTGCTGGCCTCTCCCAGCTCCCAAAGGCCACCCCTCTTCAGAAGAACTTCATATATGGCTGTTTGATTTCCTCCTCGGAGCCAGCTTAGGTCCTAGAAAAGCTCTCTAGGTGATTCCTGTGCAGCCAGGGCTGACGCTGCCCATCTCCGGGGTCTGTAGGTGGGAGCTATGTGTTTCGGATGGCTGGCGTGTAGAAGAGGGAGTAGATTTCTTTTGAGTCAGATCTGGATGGCTGGTCTGTTATTAAAGGCTAGAAGCTTCTGGCAAACAGGTTTCTGATCAGTGTTAAGAGAGATTTTCTTTCTGGTCTTCCTGACTTTGTAAAAAATCATGTCTCTGTTTTATGTAGCCAGGATCTCACTGCACACTTGGGTGTCCTCCTTTTGTCAGTTAATATGAGCATTTTCTCATTTTACTAAATATTTTGTAAACTTTATTTTTAAGGGCCACATTATTACTTTGTAATACAGTTATAGTTTAATTGATCTAATTTCAATGAATTTTGTTGGATATATATATATATATATATACCTATATATATACACATACCATACAACTCACCCATGTAAACAATTCAGTGGTTTTTGGTATACTGCTGTACTATTAATTAAAAAAAATTTTAATATGTATAAAACAAAATTTATCATTTTGAAGTTTTTTTTGGTGCCCAGGTCAACAGTATGAAGCACATTCGCATTGTTGTGCAGCCATCGCCACCATCTCCAGAACTATTTTCATCTTGTAAAACTGAAACTCTGTCCCCATTAGCATCTATAATTCCCCATCCATTCCTCCTCCAGCCCCCGGCAGTCACCATTCTGCTTTCTGTTTCTGTGAATTTTACTATTCTAGGGACCTCGTGTGAGTGGAATCATGTAGTATTACTGTCTTGTTTCATTGAGCATAATGTCCTCAAGATTCATCAATGTCGTAGCCTGTGTCAGAATATCCTTCCTTTTTAAGGCTGAATAATATCCCACTGTTTGTAGATAATCTCATTTTGTTTTAAATATACAGTTCGGTGACGTTCGTTACATTCAGTGAACATCTTTTTATATAGGTTTGTGTTCACATGTCTGCCTCCTTCCATCTGTCAGTGGATTGGCCAAGTCAGAGGGGTGGGTGATGTCAGGACCCTTGATGTCTGCTGCTGTATGCCTTCCAGAAATGCTGTTCGTCCTTGTTCCTATAATCCTCTGCTCTCTTTTGTCTTCTTTCTTACCCTTGTTCTTTTTGCAGGACTTTACTGGAGCAGTTCCGTGAGGTGATAAGGAAGTCTTCCCCTGAAATTGGGGAGGGAAGGAAGGTTAGGTGTGGCCTTGCTTCCTGAAAATCCAAAATTGTGATTCAGAAAATCCGAAATTGTGAAGCAGGATCTGAGGCTGAGGTTTGCTTTAGGAGGCAACTGCCCAAAGTAGGTCCCACCATGACTCCCGCTTCCTTTGTGCTCCCTAGACATGGGTAGGCCCAGTGATCCTGGATCAGGAGAGGTCCTGAGTGGGGCCACGCAGTCCAGTTCTCCAATTTGGGAAGCCTCCCAAGGCCACTGGCTATGCGACACTTAGTTCTTTGTCATCTCTGTAGTCCCTGGTAGGGAAGGAACTCACTGTCCCCTTGTTTATCATGGAGCTTGCTGGTTTATTGCCTCTCTGGACTGCTTGTAACTGAATCTGAAAAGCATTTTAGCTTCTCTTCCATGCTTCCTAGCCATGCGTTAGATTGGATAAATAGCATTGTCCAGTTAATTCTGGGCCATGGAGTTCCTGCTTGGCTTTAATGGAAGCTCCAAGGGAGCTAAACACCGTGGTAGAAAAGGAATTTTATGGAAGGGAGAGAGGCTTGCTTGACAGTGCATGGCTTTTCTCAGCTGGCAGAAGCTGCATCGGGACAGCAGGACACTGCTGGGTTTGTCAGGTCAAACACCTCACTGTGCCTGAGGACTTGGAGCATGTAGGTTTTGTGGTCATGTAGGTTGTGCGTTGAGTGGGCGCAGGTGTGGCAGGGCCATATTTGGAGGGAGGGCAGTGTGGTGAAGTGGGCTTAAGAAGGAACTGACGTCTCTCCAACACTAGTGAGTTGTCTCACACTGCAGTGGGTTTAGTACGCCTTGTTTTAGTGCTTGCTGCAGCTAACAGCCAGTGGTTCAGAAGTTTTAGAGGGCTTATGCAGCTGGAGCTCATACTTGCTCCTGGAGCTCTCTGTTGCCATGCTGACTGTGCCGTTGGCTGCCACTCTAACGTTGGGTAGATTACTTAAACTCCATGGGCCTCTGAATTCCCATTTATAAATGAGGAAGCTGCACAGTAGTGTCCTTAAGATGCCCTTTAGTTTTGTGATTCTAAGTTAAGTCATGTTGCTCTGAGTTCCCAGCAAATTACTTAGAAAACCTTATTAGCAGGTGTCCTGAAGTAGCCTTTCTGTAAGACCCCAGTTGGGTCTGACTGTTTGCAGGGACTTGTGTCCAGGGAGCCGTGGTGCCTGGGAGTGGATTTGGCTCAGCAAGTTTAAATAGGAACCAGGATGCTTCCTTGCTGGTTGGCTTCTCATCTTCCCTTACTGTGCACTGGCCAGTCCTTCTAGCACAGATCTGGCACAGACGCTTAGAGGCTTGCAGGTGTCACCTGGGCAGTGTACTGAAATGCAGAGTGTGGGCAGCAGGAAGCCCACCTGTCGATGGGGGGTGAGGGCACTGTGGGGGGCATCTGCCAGGGCAGAGGCAGTGGTGTCCAGGCAGGTGGTTGGCAGGGGGAAGCCAGGTAGTGCCAGCTGGTGTCTTGCCAGTTGGATCACACCCCTGCCTGGTCAGGAACACCTGTGCTGAGGTCAGTGCTGACACGAGCAGGGCTTGTGTATGTGGCTTTTGCCTGAATGTGTCTCTGTACCATGTTGGGGGGATGTTTGGTACCTGGAGGCCATTCTTTTCCTTCATCACAGATGACTGGTCCCCCAGCAGCCAGCTGCCTCATGAAGGCCCAACCCAGGATTGCAGTCTGAGGCTCATTTCTGCAGGGGAAGCTCTCTGTGTGGTCCCTGTTACACTTTCCAGAGTCCCTGCAGTGCCAGCCAGAGCAGGGACTGTCTTGGGCCCAGCTGGCCAGCTCTGGGGATGGGTTGGTCAGCCTGGAGGGCTCAGGGACAGGAGGGGACTGCTGATCATCCGTACTCCTGTAGAGATGCCGCAGTGGAAGTCTGTGCTTTCCTTTACAACTTCCCATGTGGCGGGCTCAGCTTGCTGTGCAGTTTGACTCCCAGGGACCCTCAGAGTGTGCGGATTTTCCCTCTCTGATGATCTGTGGGAGAGAGAGGACCCCTCCCTTTACTGGAGCTTTGTACTTGGGTTTGGCTTTGTGCTCTGTGACCGGATCCCGTGGTGTCTTCCGGGATCTGAGCCTGGCTCCACCCTACAGGGAGCTCGGTGGTGCCCACCACGCCGATGCCCAGACAGCAGCTTAGAAGGGTAAGAAGCTTCCTCAGCAGAGCCTGGACTTGAACCAAGGGTGGTTATGTGAGCCTCTGCTTTTTGCTCTGCAGTCTTGGGGTTGGCAGACCCTTTCTTAAAGGGCCAGATGGTACCTAATTTAGGTTTGTGGCTGAGAGGCAAAATTAAAGTGCTTAAGTGGGTACTTATATAACCATTTAAAATGTAATCATTTAGAACTATACAAACCATTCTCAGATCCCAAGTCACACAAAAACAGGCAGTGATGGGCTGGATTAGGTCCCCGGGCCAGAGTTTTCTGACCCTCGTCCTGCAGGGGGCTGCCTCTTCATTCCTGGTGATCGTGAAACGACACGAGAGAGCCGTGTGCGGGTGTCGTGCATCTGTGTTCAGGAGCCCCCTGAGCTTTTCTTACGGAACCTGCGAGGCAGGTAGGCTCAGTCTTCCTATCTCCATGAGGGCTCTTTCTTCCAGAAAGTTGCCGGCGGTGGTACTGGGGTGGGAGCTACCCACCTGTTCTCTCCCCTGCATCCTACTGCTTCCCAGTGTTGAATATTCATCCCCTGAAACAAGGCTGGCCATGGGTTAACAGTCTCTGGGTGACAGCACACAGGCATTCATAATACTGTGCTCTCAATTTTTGTATGTGTTTAAAATTTCCTATAATAAAATGTTAAGAAAATAGTCTTTTATTGATTAAAGCCATAAATAAAACCAACCCTCCACCTTAAGAGAACAGGGTTTTAGAATCCTGAATCTTCCTCAAGCCCCAGATATGTGTGGGTAAACTCTTGCTCATCTGTTTCCTAGTAACAGATGTTCCTAAGAAAGCAGTAGCCGTGCCTAAGCCACTCTACCCATCCGTGTATCCGTCCATCCCTCCATCTGCCTTAGTCTATTTGGCCTGCTATGCCAGAGTATCCCAAACTGGCTGACTTATAAATAACAAATTTATTTCTCACAGTTCCAGAGGCTGGAAATCCAAGATCAAGGCACCAGGGGGTTTGGTGCCCGGCAAGGGCCGGCTTCCTGGTTCATAGGTGGCTGTCATCTTGCTGTGGCCTCGCATGTCAGGAGTGGGGAGGAAGCTTTCTGGGGTCTCTTTTCTAAGGGCACTAATCCCATTCATTAAAGACTTACACCCACATGACCAGAACACCTCCCAAAGGCCCCACCTCCTAATACCATCACACTGGGGATTAGGTTCCAATTTACAGATTTTAAGGGGGCACAAATATTCAGTCCATAATAACATGCATCACCCATCCATCCATTCACCCACCATCCGTCCGTCATCCAACTTTCCATTTCTGTTCATCTGAAATTTTATGTGGCACCTGCTGGGGTCCAAGCCCCTGCGCTTAGGCCTTGACACAGCCCTTGACCTCAAGGAACCCACAGACATGTAACGGCTGATAAAGGGGTGCTGTGACGGAGGTCAGTACCAGTGAGCACCAAGAAGGGACTGGCCGCTGGGTTGGCTCAAGGAAGACATCATGGAGGGGGCCGCCCATTAGTTGGCCCCAGATGGAAAGGAGTATGTGAGGCTGTTGTCCAGTGGCGGGGAAGGAGGGAGCATTCCAGGCAGAAACAGGCCTGACAGGATGGAGGGGTGGGAGGGCATGGCTTCCTGCAGGGGTCTGTGAGGCTCGGGACAGCTGGAGTGTGTCCCCCTCAGACGCAGGGCTGGCTGGCGATGAGGTAGTGCCCTCTGGTGTGCCCCCACAGGCCAGAGAGAGCCGCCAGTGGCAGCTGCATGGAGGATGGTGAGCATAGGGGTGAGAGCCCACCCAGGCGGCCTCAGGCCTTGCTCAGTTTCCTGCCCCCGTGCGCCCAGGCCACTGTGGGTTCCTGGGCACCCTCTGGACAGGACTGCTTGCCCAGCCAGGTCGCTGATGGCCTTGCTCTGGCCAGGGCCCGTGTGACTCCCTGCACTCACCTTCGTCTGGGCTCCTCGGCCCACAGTCTCCCGTCGGGGAGCCCCAGTCCAGAGAGTGTGGCGCTCTGTGTCTGTGTGCAAGAGACACCCCGGAGCTTCAGTGTCAGTGAGACTTCCTGCTTCCCTTGGCTCCCTGCAAGCCTGCTGTGTGCAGCTGTCCAGAAGCCGTCGTCAGGCTTTCTCCACGCTGGTGAGAACCGCAGGCCGGAGCCCACTGGCTGGGGAGGCAGAGAAACAGCACTGGCTCCGGCCCTGAGTGTGTGTGTGCATGCGTGGCATTGAGGGCTGAGGCTGGGGCTGCAGTGTCCCACCCCAGAGTGCGTGCGGCTGCTGCCGACTTGGAAGGAGTCGTTGGAATTTGTTTAATCATTCGTAAAATACAGATAACGTAATTTTAAACATTCTAAGTGTAGAAATTTACCATTTTGAAGTGGACATTAAGAATGTTCACATTGTTGTGCACCATCTGCGCTGTCCTGCAGAACTCTGCATCTTGCAGACCTGAAACTCTGTTCCCCTTCAACAATAACTCCCCATTCCTTCCTTCCCAGCCTCCCTCTGTGAGTCTGGCTGCTCCAGGGACCTCATGTAAGTAGGATAATACAGTTTTCGTTCTTTTAGGACGGACTTATTTCACTTAATATAGTGTCCTCAAGTTTCAGCCATACTGTAGCATCTTTCAGAATGTCCCTCCTTTTTCAGGCTGAGTAATAATTGCATTGAATGGATGAGCCACGTTTTCTTTACCCGTTCATCTGTCGATGGACACTTGGGTTGTATCTACGTTTGGCTGTTGTGAGTAATGCTGGTCTGAAAATGGGTGTACAAATGCAGTGGTCTTCTCTTAACATCAGATCGTTACATTTATTTGCCCCTTCCCCTCTTCAGCTATTTGGTTTGTTTTATAGTTTTTTATAATGATGTAATTGACATATAACGTTGTATTAATTTTAGGTGTATTAACGTAACGATTTGATACATGCATATGTTGTGCGATGGTTATCACAGTAGGTTTAGTTAACATTTATCACCACACATAGTTACAAATTTTTCTTTTTGGTTATCTGTTTTTCCATTTCCCTTCCTCTTTGAATTGATTTACAATTACGGAACTCTTGTCCATGTTAGGAAAACAAGATTTTGGGTTAAGGTAAAAAAATATATATATATATATTGTAAATTCTGTTTTATTATTATTTTTTAATACCAAAGATTCAAAAGAGGCTGTGTCCAATTACATGTGCGTATCGAAATGTAATTGACATACAATAAAAGTCACTCTTTTGAGTATAAAAACTATGCTGTGAGTGATGACCTGGTTGTGTAACCACCACCACAATCAAGAAACACAGCAGGGCTGTCACCCCAGAAGGTGCCATCACCCGCGTCCCTCGTTGGCACATCTCCCACTTGCAGCCCCTGGCAGCCGCTTTTCCTCCCTGGGGTTTTCCCTTTCCCATACGTGGGCTCCTACAGTGGGTCCAACTTCTTTTGCTTAGAGTGCACTTGAGATTCATCCAAGCTGTGTATGTTGATGGCTCATCCCTTTTTATTCCTGAGGACCTCCCGTCACCTGGGTGGGTCCACACGCCCCTCTTTCTTCCCTGCTCTAGTAGCTCTGTGGGGTATCTTACAGACCCTATAGCAGTGGCCTTCAGTGTGTTTACAGAGGTGAGTAGTGCAACCACGGCACTGTCTGGTCCCAGAATATTTTCATCATCCCTGAAAGAAACCCTGTTCCCACTAGCAGGCTCTCCGTTAGCCCTGGACACCACCCATCTGCTTTCTGTCTCTGTGGATTTGCCTTTTCTGGGCATTTCGTACAAATGAGGCCATACGGCACGTGGCTTCTGGTGGACACTGTCCTTGTCTCATGGCTGCTTTTAGAAGGCCTGTCTTCCTGGCCACACCGGATCGGGGGTGTGAGAGCTGCCCCCTCAGGGTCCCAGGGAACAAGCCCCTTTCTCCTCTGGCTCCCCTTCCCTGTAACTGGGGTCCTGCCCGTCCTGCTCCTGACCTCCCCCGAGGGTTTGAATCTGAGAGGTGGCATTGGCATGTGAATGGGAGGTCGGATCCCACAACCTCTGAGACTGGCTTGCAGTGTTCCCATGTGCCGTCCATCTTCCCTGTGAGTACAGCTGCTGAGTCCCTTTGTTACTCTTGCTGCTGGATTGGCCAGGCTCCAGGAAGGGGGCTGGAGGCCAGAGAAGAGCCGCCATGGCATATGGCCACAGGGTCCCCTACAGCCTGGAATTGGGGCTGGGGATTGAGAACTGACTTCAGGTAGGATTGGCAGATGCCCTGACTCTGTGCAGGACGAGGAACCTTCAGGTTGGGCTGTGTTCATAGCTGGATCCCTTTCCTACCCATAGTGCTTGGACCTGTAACTGCTGACACATATGTCCTGGGGAATCACTGTGGGATTTGGAGCCTGTAGGGACTCCAGGACCCCAAAAGCCGTAGCCAGGGAGTACCTTGGCTTCTGAAAGTTCACTGGAGTTGTTGCTGCTTAGGTGTGTGAAACCCACAGGGCTGCCAGGGCCAGGATAAGTCCCTGGAGTAAGGCTCTGTGGAGCACGGTTCTTGCTGTGGGTGTGGGGGGGGGCTCCAGGAACCGGACGACCATGTAGATTGGGCCCACCGGTGTGCACTGTTCCACATCTGCCAGCACACACGGTAACCACCACGGGCCACCTGCTCTGGTCCTGATGGAAAGGCTGTTTATGACTCTGCTGTGGTTTGTGGCCTTAATTGAGGAAGAATATAAATGCACCTGCTCTCTGGCCAAGAGATGTGGCAGGTGCAAGCTGCACACCCAGTTGAAGGTATTACCCTGATGGAGGAATGAATTACTTGGTCACCAATCAGTGCCTCATCTACAGAGGACTCTGAAATGTGAGGGACGGCCTCCTTTATCTCCATCCCCGGGCGGGTGGGACCACAAAATGGATGAGAACTGATGGTGCAGGGAGCGCTGTCTCTGATATGGGAGGCTTTCTTGCTCCTCCATGGAACAACAGTCCTGGGCAGAGGCCGCAAGAACTTCCTTTGTCGGGTTTGTTCTGTTCCCTGGGCTCATCTGCCTGGTCATCCCCTCACTTACCTGGGTTGAAGTCCCAGAGGAGATGTGCCTGATTACTGGCACCTGCCAAGGACCCTCAGGGCCTGTAGCTCAGTGGGAATGTCCAGGGCCTGGCCTGCTAGGGTGGCCAGGGGCCAGTCTGTGGGAGGGCAGCATTGCTGACCTGGGCTTCCCAGCCCCGGAGGTCCCGTGCGAGTCAGGAGCTCTGCTGAGAGGTGTGGGGAGCCCCTCCCCTGAGGGCTGGTTGGGCCCAGCCTCCTCAGGGACACAGAGCCAGACCCCAGCCTGGGGCCTGGTGTGCCAGGCACTGCAGTGGGCACTCCCTCTGAGGTGGGGCGCTCGCTCCATTAGTGGACGGACTGCCAAGAAGAGCAGCAGCGTTCCAGTTACCCTTGTAAGAGGCAGAGGTGATTGTGAGAGCCCACTTCCAACTATGTTGAAATTTGTGGAAAATTCACGTCTGAGAATGGATGGAGGATGGTTAAGTTTCCTCATCTGTAAAATAGAAATCAGAGTAGGCATTCACTCAGGGACTTACCGTGGAATTCAGAGATGCTGCGTGCAAAGGGCACTTAGCCCAGCTCCTGGCACGCCTCGAGTGCTTAATAACACTTGTTATTCTCATTTGATCGTGTTCCGTTGTCGCTGTCAGGAGAGATAGCGGGAGAGGATGTTGGCTGCCTCATCAGCTGGTTGCAGGTTGGGTTTGTGTTATTTTTTATTTTTTATTTTTTTTGGTGTGTGTTATTTTTAAGAGACTGAAGTGGAAGATGAGAAGCTGCTTTTTTCCATGGGAGCTGGAAAAGCCCAGATTGTCCATTTCCAAGCAGTGATTTTTTTCAAATGGTTTGGTTTTATTTTAGAAACAGAGCCATTCTTTTCAAATGACATTTTAGAGGACACCTCAGTACATGAAACAGACATGAGAGGAACCATGAGAGCCCAGCCGGGCCTGCCTCGGCCTCCACGCAGCTCTGTGGGCCCTGGGGTCTTGCTCAGTCTCTCAGAGCATGGAAAGAAGTCGGTCCTGAAAATGACCAGCTCTTTCTGGCAGAAGATGTGGGGTGCAGTGATGGGCTCGGTAGCTCAGAGCCTGTTTGTGAGTGTGTTTTCAGCCCTGCATTTGCAGAGAATTAAAGGCAGGGCTCTCAGCCTGTCACTGAACTTTGCTTTTACTCTTTTTCTTCTTAAATCATGATAGCATTTTTTTAGCATACACAGTTCCGGCATTAAGCATATTCACATTGTTGAGCGACCATCACCACCATCCATCTCCAGAGCTTTTTCATCTTCCAACACTGAGACTCTATCCCCGTTGAACAGAGCGGAAAGCTCCCCATCCCCTCCTCCCAGCCCCTGGCAGACACCATTCTCCTTTCTGTCTCTAGGAGCCTGGTGACTAGGAATCATACAGTGTTCGTTTGCCTTTTTGTGACCGGCTGATTTCACTTAGCATAATGTGAGGTCCATCTGTGTTACTGCATACGTCAGAATCTTCTTCCTTTTTAAGGCTGAATGATGTTCCATTGTACATAGACACCACATTTTGTTTACCTGTTCATCCATTGATGGACACTTAGTCTCCACCTGGCTATCGTGAATGATGCTGCTGTGAGCATGGGTGCACATGCTTTTATTCTTGACTCCTTGCAAACAGGTCCCTCCTGCTTGAGTGCCCAGGGCACCACTCAGCCCCTGTTGATGGGAAAGGGGAAGTGTTCTCTTGCAGTAAGTGCTGTGAGCACAGCCCTGTGGAATGTAGCAGGTCGCTGATAAAGAAGGCTGGATTCTTGGAAAGGGGCGTTTCTGGCAGTGAGTCCCACCTCCGCTTCCAGCCACCTTCTCTGCCAAGGGAGCCTGAGTCAGCCACTCCTGGGAAGCTGTGAGACACGGGGAGCTGGGGGAAGGGGTGTTCCTGTGTAATGCCGCTGCCCCCGGGCAGGTCAGTGAGGAAACTAGAGTAGAGGTAGGACAGGGACGCCATTTGGTCTTGACTCTGCTTCGAGAGCAAAACAGGGCAAGCCTTCCTCCAGGCGGCATCGTACCATGTGGGGCCTGGGCCCTGGGTGGGGCTGTGGCTCTGCATCGCGGTCAGCAGCCTGGGAATCAAGGTTGGAGCCTGCCTTTGGGGGACGGGAACCTACCTGTAAGAGGGATATGGGACCAGTGAGTCAAGCAAGGAGTTAGGCCGTGATTAAAACTTGAGGAATTATACCATTCCTGGAAACCTGGGTTATTTTCCAGAATAACCAGACTCCCTTGAATTTTGCCATGTTTGGGAAATCTGCAGAGCTGGTAATTGCAAAGCTTCACTGAGAAAGGTCTTGCATGTAACCTTCAGTTTCCCTTGAGTGTTTGTGAAGAAGCTGTGGGTGCATTTTAGGCACAGGTACTTTCCTCTTTGGTCGGGGTTGGGACCCCTTGATAAATATCGGCAGCAACTGTTAAGATCTGTGTGGGGCCTGGCTTCAGAACACAGATGCCCATGTTTCTGCAAAGCCCAGTTTACTCCCAGCGCCTTTTTCTTCATGCTTTGAGGGCATCTTTCTCTTTGAATTCTAGTTGTCTACGTTGTTGAAGAGTCATTAACATGTTTATAAGCTCAGCTCCAGTAATCCCGCCCTAGGGTATTTTCCTAAGGAAATAGGACTTTTTTTTTTCCTTTTCCTTTTTGGTATTATTATATGAATCTATTCATTGTATTCCTAACAGTGGAAAACTGGAAACAAACTAAATGCCACACAATAGAAAAGGGGTTACGTTAGCATTGGACTATAAAGTGGACTATTATGTAGTCATTGAATGGTAATGATGAGAATTATGTACCAGTCACGTAGCATCGTGGAAAGAGCTCCTAAGTGGGAAAAGTGACGTATAGAGTTGCATGTGTTAGGATGTGTGTCTGTCATCTCTTGCAGTGTGACAAACCAGCCCGAAACGTAGTTGCTTCAAACAACACGATGTGTTCTCGTGACTGAGGATTGGTGGTTCTTTTGCTGTCAGTGGATGGAGACGCTGGAAGGCTGGCCCCTCTGTCCTTGTGATAGGCCGTAGTTCTGCCTTTTCCAGCCTGAGCATCTTCACGTGACAGCTGGGTTTCAAAAGCAGAGGCAGAAGCTGCCAGACCTCCTGAAGTGTGGGCTGTGGGAGTCATGCCCCACCCCTCTGTCCATATCTGAATGGGCCCCAGGGCAGGTAGGTCAGGTGGGTGGAGGACTCTGACCAGACTCTGCCTCCTGGTGGGAGGCGAGCAGTGTCAGGCTTCCGTGGCAGATGCGGGCAGGTGTGGCTCCGTGGCCCGGGTTTGCCGCCTGCTGTGTGGCTGCAGTTGCAGGTCACAGGAGAGGACTGGAAGGAACTGTGCAAAGTGAGCCTAGGTGATTGATCAAGGGGGGAAGCTGTTTATGGCCTTTTCCTTTAGAGTTTGTCTCCTGCCCTGTGTATGTCATAGGTTTAAGATAAAAATTCTCTGCATACCACCCATTGGTTGCCTAGCCTGAGAACAGTGGGGCAGGGTGCCAGCTCAGGTTCCACAGACTTGTAGGCTTGGCCAGCACAGGACACCTGCAGCCTGGACTTTGGGAAGAAGGCGTCTGGAGATAGTGACTGGCACACTGGGGGGCCTTCCTGCTCCGCAGTGCTCTCTCCGCCTCATGGCCAGGACGGAGGGAGGACCGGCCGCGGAGGACCCAGCCTCCGAAGGTGCTGATCAGCCCCCTCCATGAGGCAGGTGTGGGCCCGGCCAGCTTCAGCTGACCATCCTTACGCAGGATGAGGGTGTGTCATGGGGACCCTGTGCCCATGGACAGTGCTGTCTGGTTGAGTTGGGGGCACAAAGTATATTGTCTGTCTGCCCACGTTCCTTTTGTAAGACATTGCTATTTTCCTAAACAAAGGGTTCTTTGTATTCTTTTAAGTTTTCTGTGAATTTGAAAGTGTTTCAAAATAAAAAGTTAAATAAATAAATACTTGGGAAACTGCGTGCACGTGGGTGTTAGAGGATTAGAGGAAGGGTGTTCCTGTGCACGCTGGGACTCTGGGCCGTGTGGGTGGGTGGTGGGCTTGAGCTACAGCTGCTGGCCGGGCCATGAGCCGGCCATCAGGTGGGACAGGAGAGGCCTCAACAGCCAGATCCCGCTGCTGGGAGAGCTGCGGCTCCGGCTCCTGAATCCACATTGTAGCAGAAAGCTGGTCTTGTGTGACTGTGGCTGGGAGAGAAGGGGTTTTAACCTGCCCTGAGCAAGGGGGACTCGCTCTGGGGACGCTGGGATCTGCAGTGGCCCTTCTCTGGCCAGAGAAACTCCTCCCCCTTTGCATGGGGCCTACTGCCACCTCTCAGCATTCCTGTGCTGCTTTCCTCCTGGACTCCCAAGTCTTTGGCACCCTGTTGGCCCGCCCCTGCGGACCCCTTGGTGTGGGGTTTGTGCTCCGACGTGATCTTTGGGCCCTGCCAATGCTCTGACTTCCCAAGCAGGCGGGAGCAGTGGGGAACCCTCGGAGCTGGCTGAGCATCCAGGTCTGCTCCTGCGGCTGGTCAGCCTCGGAGCTCCTGTCCCCTCACCTCCCTCCCACTCCCAAGGCCTTGTAAGGATCCCAGGAAGTAACCCAGAGAGTGTCTGGTGCCCAGCTAGGAGGAATCCCCCAGAACTGAGTTCTTTTCCCTGACCAACTGGGTTTCAACTTTTTCCTTAACAGTTGCAGAACACATTAATTAGCTGGAATTTGTGGGTCGCCAGCATATAAGGCAGGTAAAGCCATTTAATGCTGCCTCCTTCCCAACATTGTCCCACCTCAGCCTCCGTGTCTGGGGCTGCTGTTGGGTCTGAGAGGGGGAAGAGCGCTGATGCGAGGGGGTCTGGGTGTCTTAGCAGACGTGAGGGTGATGGGGCCTGGTGGCTGTTCATCGGCCCTGCGATGTGTCTGGGGGACTGGCCTCAGCCTGAGCAGTGGGAGCTGGGAACCAGCCTGCCAGTGTGCTGGGCTCGACCTTGACCGTCAAGCCGCAGGTAACCGGACAGGTGTAATGGGTCTGGGTCCTCGTGGTGAGCTCAGCCCAGGGCATCCCAGCCATGGCCTAGGCCCCACTGCTGGGGGAGAGGAGGTGCCATCAACAGCTGTTTTTTCTGTCTTGGAGTGAGCCAGCTCGGAGGGTGTGTGGCTGTCAGCAGCTAGGATGAATAGCCTATTTACTTGTTTCATTGAGCGGCCCCTTGCCGTGGGAGAGGTCGCAGTCAGGCCCTGCGAGGGAGGAGGTGGTGTTTACAGAACGGCCAGCTGGTGCAGGGGGAGGAGGTGGCGAACCCCTCACTAGGGAGCCTGGAGGGCTTGCAGCTTGCCAGCCCGCTCCTACCCTAATGGCTGTGACGACGGATGGATGGACAGAGGGCCAGACCAGCCAGGCAGTGAAAACAGGAAACCTAATCATTTAAAAATAATCCAGGGGGAGGAGAGAAAGTGAGGAAGTGAGGAGCAAAAACTAGCAGGTGGCCCTCCCAGGGCAGCATCTTCCAGTGCGGCCTCGGCTTCTCAACGCTGGAAATTCCTTGAGTCTGTGGAAAGCTGAGAGTGGGTGGTGGACACCTTCCAGGTGCCACCGATGTTAGGTGATGGTCCTGCTGTGCCACCACCCTTATAGGTCCATGAAGCACCTTCATCCTTTGCATGAGGAACTGAGGGGACCTCCCTCCCTCTGTCATATGTGCTCTTGAAAGGGAGGGGGTTACTTCGAGGGGGTTTACCTATGGTGAAATGGCAGCCATGTGTCACCTTCTGGGTGGCCTGTGCTGGGGTCATTTTGGCTGAGTGGCTCCTGCTGCCTTTGGGGCCGCATTTGCTTCTAGGCCTGAAGATCCCCAGGCCTGAGGGTGCCTGAGCCTGAGGCCCTGCAGCTGCCCGGGGCCCTCAGCATCCTGGGGGGCATTCTTCCTTCCCTGCCAGTTGGAAAGCCCCCCTCCTTTTGTGTCACTGTCTACTTGGTGCTCCATGCACGCTCTGCAGAAAGCTTCTGCGATGTTGGGAAAACCAGCCACGAGTGATGTCAGAGGTGGTGTGTCTGAGACCACAGTCATGTGACAGTGCTCTGGGTGCCGGCTTTTGTCTGGAACATGGGAGCAGTGACCTCCGCACTCTCTGGGGTTGCTTGAGCATCAGAGGAGACGGGCCAGCCTGTGATGGGGGCTTCCACAGGTTCCTACTTTTCTGTAGCTCTGCATCCTTTTAGATAAGGGGTCAGGCCCTCTCTCTCTTTAGCAGACTGTCCCTGGGGACCTGCAGGGAGGCTTTTCTCACACACAAGCCTGTCGGCATCTTCGAAGCCTGTTGGAAGCCTCTGCTGGCGGTGGGGCTGGATCTGCGCAGGTGGCAGCTCCCTTACGGAGTGTCTCACTGTTAGGACTCACGGTACTTCATAATTATCCCCTGCTTCCCGCCTCCCAGCAGTGAGCCAGAATTGCTTCAGGCGCCATACCTGGTTCTCAGCGCACAAGTAATTCGTATCCATAATTTGCTCCCTCTTTTACACGTTTGGGAATTGGGATGCAGATATAAAATGACCTGCTCACACCCCAGGGAGAGTGGGGCCCCCTTTGCTTTGCAGAGGACCTTGGGGGACAGTTTCCCTTCAGCAGTGTCATGCGTAGTGGTTCTCTTGTTTCTGTACCACCTGCCCCAGAACCAGGGCAAATGGGACATGTCTTCATACAGATGATGGGCTCAGAGTAGGAGGTCAGGGGCTTCCGTAGGACCTGGGAGAGGTCCTACCATGGAGCCACCCCCATGCTGAATAGAGGCCAGGTAAGGGCACCCACATTGCTTCTCAAGGAAAGCTCCTGGCTCCAGTCAGTTATTTGTTGTGGAAGTGGGTGAGTGGGTGGGGGTGTCTCACTTCCAGGGTGAAGGAAACTTTATTTCTCAGGCCTTGGGCCAGATCCCCACTTGGTGGTGAATGTATTTTTGTTTTTCTGGTTAGGGTCACTGGATTTTCCACCTACCTTCCATTTCTCCACCAGGCAGCTTTGTTGTGTGTGTGGGGGTGTCATTTTTTTTATGAAGAGTGACACTCATCAGGTGTCTGCACACCAGTCCCTGCCTGCTGCTCTCCCCCCAGACCAGGCTGCCTTGGTCACCGAGACCTGTGTTTCCGTGTGCATCCCCCGTGCCTCCAGCAGCGCCGTCATGTAGCGCCTCGATGCTTGCAGAGGTTTAGGACAACACGCTGCCTGTCATCTTGGGTCCGCTCCTGGGCACAGCAAGGCATAGAAAAAAGTTTGACAGGGGCAGAGTTTCCAGGCTCAGGGGGAAAGGGGACACAAATATGTTCGAACCAAAATGAGATGTAATAGTTCACAACATGTTGGTGGAAAAGGTTGCTCTGATTGTCAGATAAATTGCACAAATGCTAAGTGCTGTGAAAGTTCGGAGCAGGAGAAACTGTGGGTAGGGGTATGTGCTTTGTGGAGAAGGCTAGGGGGAGTGGAATTTGGTGAAAGGCAAAGGGTGCGGGAAGATGTGGTCCTGGAGGGAGAGTGGCCGGAGGCCCAGCGGGTTTGGGGTCCTGACCGGTGCTGTGCCATGAACAGGTGAGGGCCTGGGACTTGCGATGACACTGGGTTCAAGAACTTGAGCCTGAGCCTTCCCCTCAGGCAGTCGGGTCCTTCAGGTACCTGGGCAGAATTACTGTCCCCACCTCCCTCCAGGTCCATGTGGGTCTCAGGCTGGTTTCTCTCCATGGAGCAGGCAAATGGGATGAGGGCTCAGCCGAGGGACTCGGCTTGGGTGCACAGGGTGTGGGTGTGAGCGTGCGTGAGCATCTGTGTGCCCACCGGGGGAAGGAGCAGTGGTTCCAGGGCCGGCCTTGGGCTGTCCGCATGCTGCTGTGCGGCTCTAAACTGCCCTGATCTCTCGGAGAGGGTGCTGACCCCCTCCTTGTGTGCCTCTGAGCAGATGAAGCGAGAGCAAAGTCCTGCAGGTGCTGCTGGGTCCGGGTGGGCCCTCGCTGCACCTGCCCCTCGCAGCTTGGGCCCTCCGGGCCTGCCGGGCCCTGCTCAGCTCAAGGAGAGGCTAGCGGAGTGGGGTCTGCAGACCTCAGTGCCCGGCTTGGCTGTGGCACCCGCCTTGCGAGATGATGGGTTTGTTGCTAGGCTCCAATGGCGGCTGGTTTCCGCCTGGCCTCCCACAGGGATGACCGGGGCTCTGATGTCCTCCCCGCTGCTGTGAGCACCTGGCTCGCTCCTCTGCTTTCCCTCTCCCCCAGGGAGCTCTGACCGAGGCCTCCTTTCCAGCAGAGCTGCCTCTTCCTGCCTTTCCCGTGGGCAGAGGCCCCGGCGCCTGGAACCCGCCGCTGTTCAAGGGCAGTGACAGGAGTGCCCTCGCCCTTATCTCGGCCTCCAGCCTGCAGGGCTGGTTTATCTCTCCTGTCCACATGTCTAAAGGAAGCTGGTGCTGAAACAGCAAAGGCCGGGGCTGACTCCACAACAGGAAGGCGGGTGTGTTCGCACATCCCTCGGCGTCGACTGCAGCCACCACGCAGTGGTCACTCCTGCTGTGCTGGGGCCACCTCTCTGGTGCCTTGGCCTCTCCTGTCTGGATGGCAGCCTCAGAGGTGGTTTTTCCAATGGCATTTATACTCTTGACTTGGTTAACTATTCTTAGAGCTCTTGGTAGACTGTGTAAGGGGACACTGGGGGTGACCTGCCAGTGGGCAAGGTAGAAGTGTCTGCTGCCCTCTCCCTGGCTGCCTGGGTGGTGCCTGGGATGGATGCTGTTTCTTCCAAAGCTCAGCTCAGCCTCCTTTTCCGCATCCAGAAAGATCAAATGACCCCTCTGCCTGAGCGACCTTGGGAGTGTGTGAGCGGTGTTCTCCCATGGGAGGGCAGAGGCTGGAAGGAGAGTTCACCCCACCTGCCCACCACTGTGACTCTCTTGATTTGCCCAGAGACCCTTTGCTCATCAGAGGAGGAGGGACTCCCTCCCAAACCTGGACAGAGCAGCCCTGATGAGCCCGGAGCTTCTGGAGGCTGGAGCCGAGTGTCCTCATTGGTATTTCTGGTCCTCTTGGCCTCATTGCATGGGGACAGCCTCAGAGACCTTGCAGGCGGACTGGGCATCGAGGGCATTTGGCTGGGCTGCCACAGGAAGGGCGTATGTGCCCCAGCAGGAGGTGGCTGAGCCTGCCTGGAGGGGAACTGAGATCAGTTCCCCTCTGAGATGTGTGTGTGCAGTTTAATGAGAGAGCCCATTTGGTGGTGTGCTTCCTCTGTACCCTGGTGCCCCTCTCCCATTGAAACAGAGGGAGACACTGACCCGAGGTGCCCAGACCACCCAGAATGGCACGCACTGTGATTGTTTTGGGACTTCCTGTCTTTACACCTCTGGGCTTGCCCCCTTGGCAGACCCCACCCTGCTTCTCAGACGCTGCTCCTGGCTGGTTTCCAAGCTGGGTGGAGGGCGTGGGCTCCGCCAAAGCCGAGACTGCAGACCAGAGACCAAACTGCAGGGCCCGTGCTCTCAGCCCTCATGCCTGGAGACTCGGGGGGCCCCGCGGAGCTCCATCCTGCCCCACTGGTACTGGTAGCCGTCCAGGACTTTGACTTGGGGGAAATCCCTGCGGGTCTGGAGGAGGCTGAAGCGACCCAGGTTGTTTATCACCCTTTATGACACCATCCTCTATCTGTGGAACACCCTGGCAAATTGGAGGATGCGGCAGAATCACAGATCTCAATAGCCCAAGGCAAGGAAGTCTAGCCCCTCCTGCCATCCTGCGTCAACTCTTTCACCCAATGGCAGCGCTTATCCAAGACTTGTCCCCTTTTCTGGCCTTTGCTGTCAGGAAGCTCGGGGACCAGACTCAGCATTCAGTGGGCATAGTTAAAGCATCCCTGGACCTAAAACATTCTTGGGGACTTCATTTTTACTTTCTTCCCGATGTTCTGATTTCCTCACTGTTTAATTTCTTCAGGCTGCCTTGGATCATTTTGGAAAGAGGCAGGTAAAAACCTAAAACTCTTACACCAAGCCCAGCGGGCCCCCACCCCACGTCCTGCTCTCCTTCCTGGGAACCTGGAGGCCCTGCTGGGGTCTGTCCTTGGGTGTGGCCTCAGTAACTGCGCCTTCTTGGGCTCCATAAATGATTCATTTCCTTCAAATGTCCTGTGCTTTTTTCCAGCAGAATCTGTTATGTGTGAATCAGGATCTTGGCTCATGTTTTCTGCTGTGACTGACGTGAGCTTTCCCTTTAGAAATATCCTTCCCACAGGGCCCAAATCATTCTATTCGTTGGTACTGAGAGTGTGTATTGTTACCAGGGGCCACATATGAAGGGAGCTGGGGAGGACATTCTTTTGTCCCATGGTGTATTGCCTGTGTTTGTGGGTTCTTGGCAGCATTTAAATGCCTGGGCAGAGAGGAAGAGAAAGCTTCCTGAGCTGCATAACAAATTTCTAGACCTGTGGTGTTGGAAAGAAACAGCCAAGTTCTGAAACTCAGGGGAGAAAGGCGGTTGGGGTCTCTCCTGTCATTTAGGCCAGGGGTTGGCTCACTCTGGCCCACCACCTGCTTTTGTAAATAAAGTTTTATTAGAACACAGTGTGCTTGTCGGTCTGTATGTGATAAACGGATGCTTTCATGCTATAATGGCAAGGTTGAGTAGTTGTGACAGATACCAAGCTGGGTCTTTGCAGCAAAAGTTTGCTGACCCCTGGTTTAGGATAAAACACAGAGGTAGGAGATCCCAAAATAGCATTCCTGCGTAGAGAGAGTCTCCTCCTCTCCAGCTGTATTGTCTTTTAAATTAGTTTTAAAAAGGATAATACAAATCCCCTCAATTCCACTTGAAAGGTGCTGGAAGGGCGTGGGTCCTGGGATTTGGGTTTGTGAGGAGACTGAAGTTAGGCTTGTGTCGGCCACTAGGCCTAGGATTGGACCAGTGGTGATAGGGAGGCAGCCGTGTATGTGCTTCTGTGACAGGAACCTTTCTAAACAGGTGAGCTGTGTGCTGTGAACAGAGCTTCACCTTGAGCTTTTAAAAAAGTCAAAGCTGAAAACCATTTGAATGCTGAGCTGCCTGAACAATCAGTAATTGAAAGGATAAGAAAATAGGCCTTTCAGATAATATTTAAAGATGTGGATTTTTCTAGCCTGGAGACTCGGGCTAACAAATGCCCCTTGCTCTTGGGAGCCGCCACTTGCTGCATCTTGTATGTGCCAAGTGCTGCAATAGGCGGCCCCTCTGTCAAATGTTCAATTTAAAAATAGCCGCCATTATCTCCTTGCCAGCAGAGGCTCCAGCGGCGTGTCTCTTGCATGAAACCACTCAGCCCAGAGTGAGGAGTGAGTCGTTGGGACTGTGCTGCCCTGTGGTCCAGCTCTCACAGAGAGCGTGGGGAATTAGCCAGCATCTGAGCCACCCTGGGGGACAGAAGGAAGAACATCCTGATTGTAAGCATGGTTAAACACTGGGATAAGCTGTCAAGGGAGTGCAAGAAATTCCCATCTGGAATGATGTGAATTTCTTTGGAAGGATGAAACATTTTCAAGTATATTTTCAATGCTTGAGTTTTCAGCTGCTTGGTGACTGGGCATGACCCCTGGAAGACAACCTTTTGACCTTTCTATTCAGCAGTTCTCTCTCCAAGCCTCATAGCAAACCCTTTACTGGTCAGATCACAATAGCACTGAGCCCCTTCAGAACTTCCATGGCCCTGAGTTATTGGATATTTGGTTCCTGGGGTGGTTCTTGCATGAAGAAGTCATCTTTGTGAGCCCTATGAATGGTTAGGGGATAAGAGTCAGGGTGGATGGTCCCAGCAGGTTCCATTGAGAGGAAACCAGACTCAGAAATTATGGGACGTTTCCAGGAGAGAGTGAATGGGTTGGGGCTTCCCCTTCCTCCAGGGCAGATGCCATTTAGGGTCCTGGTGGACTGAGGAATGTCCACCTGGGTTTGTTTGAGGCACCTCCTGGAAGAACAAGCTTGGAGCTCAGTCAGAAGCCGGGGGGAAAGTGGTAGCGCAGAGTTTGCTTTGGTGAGGGCGGGTGGACCAGTTACCAGTCTCTTTGTGTCACAGCCAGGAGCCCCTGTTTGGAGGTCTGATTGGGTCCTCCAGCCATGCACTTTGCAAAGGAGCTTCCTCTTGGCATCAGTTCAAATCAGAGTCTTGGAAAGAGCCTCCCTAAAAAAAAAAAAAAAAAAGCAAGCAACTAAATATCATCTGTATTTCTTGTCTTCTGCCTTGACCACACAAAGAACTTCTGGAAGGAGCAGTGATAGCCAGTTCTGCTCTGGTGGACACCTGCAGAGTCAAGTGCTTTTTCTGCATCTACTGATATGATCTGTTTCTCTTGTTAAGTCTGTCAATATGGGGAATTTCAGGTGATTTTTTTGAGTGTTAAACCAGCCTTGCATTCCAAGGAATAAACTCTACTTGGTTGTGACTATTATTCTGTGTGTGTGTGTGTGTGTGTGTATGTGTGTGTGTGTGTGTGTTGCATTTTGTGGCATTTTATTTGCTAATATTTTGTTATACATTTTTCATCTAATGTCATGACAGATTATGGTCTATAGTTTTTTCTTGTAGTATCTGTGTCTGGTTTCAGTGTGAGAATAATATTGGCCTTATAAAATGAGCTTGGAAGTATTCCTGCTTCTTATTGGGCATATTATTTCTTTTTTAAATGTTGGTAATGAAACTCTCTAGACCTAGAGTTTTTTTGTTGTTTGTTTTTGTAAAGTTTTTTAACAACATATTTAATATCTTTAGTAAATATGGGACTGTCATCTTTTTCTTTTAAATGAGTTCTGGTAATTTGTGTCTTTCAAGGAACTGGCCCGTTTCAGCTAAGTTGTCAAATTTTTGCAAAAACTTGTTTATAGTATTTCCTTTTCATGTCAGTGGAATCATGAGTGATATTCCTTCTTTCATTCTTGAGTTTGCTAATTTGTGTCTTCTTTATGTTTTTCTTGGTCAATTTTATTTTCTGCCCTTTATTATTTCCTTTCTTAAGGTTTATTTTTGCTCTTCCTTTTTTTTAGTTTTTAAAGATGGAAACTTAAACTATTGACTTGAACATCTTCTTTTGTAATGTAAGGATTTGATGGTATAAATTTATCTCTACTGCTTTAACTACATCCTACAAATTTTGATATGTGATTTTATTTCAGTTCCCCTTAAACCATTTTTGAATTTTCCTTGAGACTTCCTCTTGGATGTATGGATCATTACTAGTGTCATGTTTAATTTCCAATGTTTGGAATTTTTTCCAGATGTCATTCTTTTATTAATTTTTAGTTTAATTCTATTATACTCAAAGACACATGAATTAGTTTCCTATTGCTACTGTAATAAATTACCACAAACATAGTGGCTTAAAACAGCACACATTTATTTTATTTTAACTTTTTTTGTTTTTATTTTTTTACTGAAGTGTCATTGATATACAATCCTGTATTGGTTTCAGTTATACAACACAGTGGTTCAAACTGTGTTACTGAATCCTCACCACCACTGGTGCAATTACTATCTGTCAACATAGAAAAATGTTACAGAATATATTGGCTATATTCTCCATGCTGTACTACCATCCCCATGACCAAGTTATTATGATTGAGAATTTTTGTGCCCCTCTGTCCCCCTTACCGTCCCCACCCACCCACTCCAACCACTAGTCATTTCTCAGAGTCTATGAGCCTACTATTGTTTTGTTCATTTTGTTTTGCCTTGTTTTTATATTCCATAAATAAGTGAAATCATATGGTATTTGTCTCCACCTGGCTTATTTCCCTTAGCATAGTACCCTCTAAATCCATCCATGTTGTTGAGAATGGCAGGATTTCTTTCTTTTTTATGGCTGAATAGTATTCTATTATGTATCTGTACCACATCTTCATCCATTCATCTATTAATGGACACTTAGGTTGCTTCCATATCTTGGCTGTTGTAAGTAATGCTGTGATAAACATAGGGGTGCATATATCTTTTCAAGTCAGGGATTTTGTTTTCTCCAGGAAAATTCCTAGAAGTGAAATTATTGGGTCGAATAGTATTTCTATTTTTAGTTTTTTGAGGAAACTCCATACTGCTTTCCACAGCAGCTGCACCAGTTTACATCCCCACCAACAGTATAGGAAAAATAGCACAAATTTATTATCTTAAAATTGCAGAGGTCAGAAGTTGAAAATGGGTCTTAAAAAGCTAAGTCTTAGTTTTCCTTCATCTAAGATGGTTTTTATTTTGCCTTCATTCCTGAAGGGTATTTTTGATGGATATGGCATTATGGGCTGACAGTTCTTTTCTTTTAGCACTTAATTTTTTTTAAACCCTCTTCTTTCCGCCATAGTTTCTGATGAGAAATCTGCAATCATTTAAATCCTTGTTCTCCTTTATGTAATACGGTGTTTTCGAGATTTCAGTATGTTTCTTTCAAGATTTTTTCTTTACCTGTAGTTTTCAGCACTTTGATATGGTATGTCCAGTTGTGGTTTTCCTTGTTTATCCTGTGAGTTCACTGCATTTCTTGGATCTGTAAATTTATGACCTTTTTGCCAAATTTGGGAAGTAGTCAGCTCTGATTTCTTCGAATATTTTTTCTGCTCTAGTCTCTTTCTGGGACTCCTGTGACATGAGTGTTAGACCTTTTCATGTTGTCCACAGATTCTTGAGGTTCTGTTCCAATTTTTTCACCACTCTCTTTTCTCTCTGTTGTTTGATTGGATAATTTACATTGATCTATCTTTACATTCACTGACTCCACTATCATTTCCATTCTATTTGAACCTGTTATTTTTTTATATGTTATTTTTTATACTTGTTATTTTTCTTTTTTTTGTTGTTGTTTTAAAATTCTGTTTGGATCTTTATATCGTCTCATTCTCTATTGAGAACTCCCATCTTTCCATTTGTTTTAAGAGTCTTTGCTCTTACTTCTTGGAACATGGCTATAATATCTGCACTAAAGTCATATTCTGATTATTCTAACATTTAAGTCATCTGGGATTGGTGTGTGTTTGTTTTATTTTCCCTTGACAGTTGTTTAAGTTTCCTGGTTCTTTGTCCAGTAATTTTAGATTGTATCCTGGACATTTTGAATATTACATTATGAGACTGGAATCTATTTAGTCTAGAGATGTTGATTGAGTTATTTAACTCAGGCAGGCAGGCAGTCCAGTTAGATTCAGACCGCACATCTTGGCCCACTTTCTATGGCCCGTAGTTCTACCATCCACCCTACTGTGCACCACACAGGGGCCTGTGTGAAAGCTGGGCTGTGGTCTCAGCTCTCATCAGTGTTCCAAACCTGTGCTGTGCTAAGTCCAACTGGTGCTGCACATATGCAGCTTGGGGTGAGCCCGGCAGCCTCTTCTCTGTGACTTTTCCCACATAGCTTCACCAGGGTCTCTGTCTCAGCTGGAGCTAGGGCTCCATTCTCCCCGTGCTGTCACCTGAGGTTCCACTGCCATTGTGCCAGTGAAGGCAGGGTCTCCACTTCTTTGGTGGCTCAAGGTGGGTAAGATCAAGAGGGTTTAACCCACAGGCTCTGTCCTTCCTGGGCCTTTGGCTAGAGAGTGCAGACTTTTCTGTCTGTACCTATGGGCAGTTTTGGCCTTCTCTAGTGCCCAGGCTGGGATGGTGGAAAGCACAACCCTGTGCTGCTCTGTATGATACTGTACTGGTGGACTCATGTCATTATAAATTTCTCCAAATCCATCGAATATGCAATGCCAAGAGTGAACCCTAATGCAACCCATGGACTCTGGGTGATAATGACGTGTCAGTGTAGATTCATTAGTTTTAACACATGCACCACTCTGGTGTGGGAGATTGATAATAGGGGAGGCTATGTGTGTGGGCAGGGCACATGCAGGAAGTTTTGCTGCGGTCCTAAAACTGCTCTAAAAGAAGTAAACTTTAAAACAAAAATTCAGAGAAGTCACTGCCATGGCCTGCCCAGGTCCTGAGATCCCTCCCCAGTCCTCCTGCTTGTGTCCGCGCTCAGAGTCCACGAGAGCTGGCTCCTGGGTTTGTCCAGAATCGTCAGTGGTGAGCAGTGTGCCTTCTGTCTCGCCCGGAACTGGAAGTTCAAGCTTCTGCTGCTGAATTTCTTTCTGCCTGTGGTGGGGCTCCCTGGGATTGACCGCAATCCTTAGATATCATTCTCAGGGCTGTGGCCTATGCTGCTCACCTCTGCCTTCCCCAGTAACTCTCCTGTGGTCTGTCCCGTAACCTCAGCACTGCAGGTTCAGGCCCAGCCCTCTGAGGTCTTGCTGGTCTCGTCCCAATAAGCAGGAGCAGCTTTTGTGATGAGCAATAAGCAGTTTGTGATGCTACAGAAGCACTTCTCTGCCATCCACTGGTGTGTTCAACAGCACACCCTTGTTTGCCGATCCTTGCTCTGCTCCATGCCCTTCTGTTGATTTCCGTGGTCTGACTCAGAGGTCCTTGCCGGATAGGTACAGCCATCTGCACATTCAAGTTCCTGCCTGAATCTCCACGGGGAGGCTAAGATTGCATGGAGACCTTTGGCAACATCAGGAATTCCTGGCCAGAAGATCCCAGAAACCGCCTCCCCTCTCCTGCCTGCTTTGCATGCCAGGCCTGTCTTCCCACCAGCCCACCCCCCAGCCCCAAATCCAGCTGTCATTCCCGAGAGCACCCACCCGTGCAGTTGTCATGGACACATAGCATTCCTTGGTGGTATGTGCTCCATGACAGTGTGGGGTTCCGGCTTCCCTGGGGTGGGGGCCATGGATGGAGCAGGGAGCATGGCTTACGGAACCATCTGACAGGGCAGATGGCACCAGGCGTGTTACTGTTCCTCTACGTGTCTGTTTTCCCATTTGTCAATGGGAGTTATTCTAGCAACGTACAGGGTTGTATTGGGATCAGCAGTAACACCCGTAAGCCCAGCACACTGTAGGTGCTCAGGAACAGGGGAGTGGGGGCATTGTTTCTGCAATGATTTTCCTGTCCCACTTGTGTGTAGGGATCAGCAGCGCGCACTGGATGGAGCTGTGGCGTTGAGAGGCGTGGGATTCAGGTTGCCTGTGCAGAGGCGAGCTGGCTGTGCCCCTCCTGCCCGCCCTCCGCTGCAGGCGTGGAACCCAGCAGGAATGTGTCGTGCATTCTTTACTGGATGCTTGGGCCACCTGCACCATCTGGCTGGGCTCATGGAGCACATGGCCCGTGAGTTATGTCCCCACCCACACCCACTCCCCCTTTTGTGCCCCATTTTCAGAGTAGTGATTGACCCCTGGCTAGAGCTGCAGGGGGAGGAAGTCCCCCAAGCGAGTCTTCAGGGTCTTCCGTCCTCCTTCCCGGCCCTCCCTGGTCCCCCCGTGTCTGCCCTGCCCGCCTGCTCCCTAGGGTGCCCTCAGCCTGTCTGAAGGCCACTCATTCTCTAGACAACTGAGCTGTTTCACTTTCTCCAGACTCCTAAGTCCAGGGACTCTCTGTCAACTCATTAACACAGACCTTAGCATTATTCTCTCATTTTATGTTGCTTTCTTGGCCCCTCAGGAGTTGGAATCCTCAAGATCAGTGCTTGGCCAAGGATGAGGGCTGCCGAGTTCAGAGCCTGTGGCCCAGCTGGGTGATGGGGCCGAGGGTCCCTCGTGCCCCTGGACAGGTGCCCTCTGGGGGGCTGTGCTGTGCTGAGCTCAGTGCCTGACGCCTCCTCCTCAGGGTGTGCCAGCTGACTGACCAGCCAAATCTTCTTTTTTAGAAACTTGGGGCCCAGAGAGATGAAGTAACTTGCCAGGGTCACCCAGCTGGGCAGTGGTGGGGCTGAGTTTGAGCCAAGGTCTGTGCTGCCCCCCATGTAAGTTCTGCCCTGAGCCAGCAGCTCGGGCACAGCCGGCGCCGTGGTGGTGGGTCCTGCCACCTGGAGAGGCAGTCTGGGGGCAGACGGCCCCTAACCAGGGTCAAGGTTCCAGCCCAGCTCGGCTACTGCCAGCTCTGTCCCTGTAGCCGGTCAGCAGCGGGCCTGCCTGATGCGCCCGTGGGCACGTGTGGCCCCACCCTGGCCGATGAGAGGGCCTGCAAGCGGGGCTGCCTCACGCGGGTGTCGGGAGGGCTTCTTTTAGAAGGCCTGGAGCCATGGGGCCAGGCCAAGGAGATTCTCTGCTGTTTGTTCGGCAAAGGTGATTGGGCGCTGCCAGCCTAGGGGTGGGTGCGTGTGCCTCACAAACGGGTGCACACCTGCACACACACAGACACACTTCTCTGCAAGGAGGAGGAGAATGTCAAGAGACAGAAATTTGCTCCCCTGGAAGTGACCTCAGGTCCGGAACCTCAGAGAGTATAGTCACTCTGGACTATTGGGGTCCGGTGGGAAATAGCCCTTCTCGGGCTCCTCTGGTCCTTGATTTCGTCTCCTGCATCCCCATGGTGTCTCCCAGCAGGGCCCCCAGCAGAGCAGGGCATCTACTTCGGAGCCTCCCAGGGGCCCATGTGCCTGCCCGCGGCTCCGTCTCTCTGCTTGCATGCTCAGTCCTCGCAGAGTGCTTCCGAGCAGCTTGCGTGGGCCTGGGGCTCGGGCAGCGTCTCCACACTGCTCCCGCCGGCCCTGATCCTGGCGGAGGCAGCCTGCAGCCGTTTGCCTGGTGGTGACAGGCTGTTCTTGTTTGGAAACAGAAAAGACATCACCGCCTTTTCCTCCTCCTTCCCCAAAACATGAGGCTTGAGTTCAGGGGCGCTAGTGAAGTGCTGGCTCCCTGAGAGCACGTGGCGGGCACCCGGCCCCTTGGCATCCCTCTCCCCTCTCTGTCGGTGTTGCCCTTCCCCGTGGCCTTTGCCTGCTGCTGGAGGTGCACCATCCAGGGGCCTGCGGAAATTCAGTTGTTGGGCCACAGACACGCGGGGGCAGATGTTTGAGGCTCTCCCAGCTGTCACTGACCCAAAAAATCACTTACAGTTTTTGTGACTCAGAAATGTGCTCAACCCACACACCCTTCAGATGTTCTGAAACTCAGGCCGAGTCCTTCGGATGGCTGCCAGCTGTGCGGTGTCTGTGTGAGCCTTTTCACAGAGACCCGGGCATAGATGGGCCCTCCAGAGAGAGTGACGGAAACTGTACTGGGGCCTTTGGTGTCATGTTTCCCAGCCTCCCAGGTGCTGCTGGTTCTGTGTACGGATGGTGGCGGTTTCTTTTGATCTGGGCCCTGGGTTGGCATCAGGTATTGAGGCAGTGAGGTGGGCAACAGTGCTTCCATAAATGGCCCCTGAGGGCCAGTGGCCCAACAGGCGATGGGACACAGAGCCTTCCTGAGTTTATGAGTAGTTGAGGAGGGCTCTGGCCCCTGGACGTGGGTCATAAAGTGGATGGGAAGTTCAGGAGCTCTTACACACAGTGAGTTGGAGAAAGAACACGGGAGTGTCCCCTAGCGGGCATGGGGTGAAGACCAGGGGCAGGGGTCGTTGTGGCAGCAGGCTCTAAAAACTTGGCAGAATTCAGAGGCCCAGGGTGCCATCTGGAGAGGTGTGAGTCTCCGCCTGGGATTGAACAGCAAGGGGCCCAGTCCGGTGGGCCGCAGAGCTCGGGAGGGGCCTGCGTGAGCCAGAGCTGCAAGGGCAGATGG
This sequence comes from Phataginus tricuspis, assembly GCA_029783875.1. NCBI lineage: Eukaryota > Metazoa > Chordata > Mammalia > Pholidota > Manidae > Phataginus > Phataginus tricuspis. Next base: position 3,162,892 of record JAQQAC010011420.1, read on the forward strand.
GGCCTGTGTGAGAGTCCCAGTGCAGCACAGGCTGCAGGGCCAGGCACCCAGGGAAGCTGGAAACCTGGGAGAACAGCATGCGGGGTGTGCAGAGAGACGGCTGTGTGGACACAGCCAGACCACCGCTGAGGAGGGGGGCCGACGCAGCCAGCTGCACCTTCCCCGGCTCTACTGCGGTGCAGCCGGCACTCCTGTCCTCTCAGCCACAGTGAAGGTGGAAACCAGAGTGGGCCTGAGGATAGAGGTCACTTCCTGTCCACCTTGTGGGTCTTCTCCTGGCTCAGAATTCCCTGAAAGCAGCTGTGTCGCCGCCCTGCCCTTTGGGTTGGATTGCTGGGTGTAAACTGATCAAATGCCTCCAGTTAAGGGTGACTTGGAAAACAGTGAGTGTACCTGTTGGATTTTTGAGGCAAGGGCGTGTCAGAGTGCCTCCTCCTCTAGCCAATGGGCTGTGCTAGTGGGGCTGACTCTCCAGGGCCTGTGGGGACCGTGGCTTGTCACCCGGGCTGTAAGGCGTTCTGCATGCTGCCCTTCTGGGCACCAGCCAGCCCAAGCACCCTGACGGAGCACTTCTGTTCTTCCATCCTCTACAGAAAAGCCACTGTCTCCAGACAGGCTCCTTGAGCCCCTGCAGTCGAATCCCAGGTGCCCCGGGAACCCCATGGCCGTCTCCACCCCCGTCTCCACCCTACCACACAATGGCTGGAGGGCAGAGCAGTGTAAGGAGCCAGGCATTGTCTGTCTGCGGTGCTGACTCCCACGGCCTCTTTGGGAGAGGTGGGAGAAAGCTGGGGCTTGGAGGTGGTCTGGGTCCAGCCTTCCCAGCAGACTGGCTCAACCTTCAGATTGGGCACGGCTTTCCTGGTGACATTCCCAACCCTCTGACCCAGAGCAGAGCAGAGCGTGCCTCAGACTGCATTAAGGCAAGGACAGGGAAACCCACAGCTGCACAGCTGAGACTGGCTTCAGGAAGGCAGCAAAGACTCCAGCTGGGAGGACGCAGTGGGCCCAGAGCCCTGGGCATAGCCGTGGGGGTTCCTTTCTCGAGGACTGAGAGGGGTCTGATACCTATTAGATGCCTGCTTTGTGCCATACGCCATCCTGACTGTGTAATCTGACTGGAACTCCACTGCTCTCCTGCTGGGGGGATGGTGGTGCCCACTCTAGAGGCAAAGAGGGGCTGGCATGGGACCTGAGGCAGTGAGCCGGGATCAAGGTCGCAAGGAGCAGAATCGGTCTCGTTCTCTGCAGGTCTGTCCAGGAAGTCTGTGCTTAACTTCTGTACCTTATTTATTTATTTATTTATTTTGATTTGGCAGTTTATTTTATTTTATTATTATGTTTTTTTCTATAATTTATTTTGGTATCATTAATCTACAATTACATGTGCAATATTATGGTTATTAAACTACCCCCTTCATTAGGTCCCCGCCACCAACCCCATTACAGTCACTGTCCATCAGCATAGAGAGATGCTATAGAATCACTACTTGTCTTCTCTGAGTTGTACAGTCCCCCCCGTACCCCCCCAACATTACATCTGCTAATCATAATGCCCCTTTTTCCCCCTTATCCCTCCCTTCCGACCCATCCTCCCCAGTCCCTTTCCCTTTGGTAACTATTAGTCCATTCTTGGGTTCTGTGAGTCTGCTGCTGTTTTGTTCCTTCAGTTTTTTTCTTTGTTCTTATACTCCACAGATGAGTGAAATCATTTGATACTTGTCTTTTTCGGCCTGGCTTATTTCACTGAGCATAATATCCTCTAGCTCCAACCATGTTGCAGCAAATGGTAGGATTTGTTTTCTTCTTATGGATGAATAATATTCCATTGTGTATATGTACCACATCTTCTTTATTCATTCATCTACTGATGGACACTTAGGTTGCTTCCATTTCTTGGCTATTGTAAATAGTGCTACAGTAAACATAGGGGTGCATCTGTCTTTTTGAAACTGGGCTGCTGCATTCTTGGGATAAATTCCTAGGAGTGGGATTCCTGGGTCAAATGGTATTTCTATTTTGAGTTTTTTGAGGAACCTCCATACTGCTTTCCACAATGGTTGAACTAATTTGCATTCCCACCAGCAGTGTAGGAGGGTTCCCTTTTCTCCACATCCTCGCCAACATTTATTGTTGTTTGTGTTTCAGATGTTGGCCATCCTCACCGGTGTGAGGTGATATCTCATTGTGGTTTTAATCTGCATTTCTCTGATGATTAGCGATGTGGAACATCTTTTCATGTGCCTGTTGGCCATCTAAATTTCTTCTTTAGAGAAGTGTCTATTCATGTCCTGTGCCCATTTCTTAATTGGATTATTTGGTTTTTGTTTGTTAAGGTGCGTGAGTTCTTTATATATTTTGGATGTCAACCCTTTATCAGATACGTCATTTATGAATATATTCTCCGATACTGTAGGATGTCTTTTTGTTCTGCTAATGGTGTCCTTTGCTGTACAGAAGCTTGTCAGCTTGATGTAGTCCCACTTGTTCATTTTTGCTTTTGTTTCCCTTGCCGGGGGATATATGTTCATGAAGAAGTCGCTCATGTTTATGTCCAGGAGATTTTTGCCTATGTTTTTTTCTAAGAGTTTTATGGTTTCATGACTTACATTCAGGTCTTTTATCCACCTTGAGTTTACCTTTGTGTATGGGGTTAGACAGTAGTCCAGTTTCATTCTCTTACATGTATATGTCCAGTTTTTCCAACACCAGCTGCTGAAGAGGCTGTCCTCTCCCCATTGTATATCCAAGGCTCCTTTATCAAATATTAATTGACTGTATATGTTTGGGTTAATGTTTGGATTTTCTATTCTGTTCCACTGGTCTGTGGGTCTGTTTTAGTGCCAGTACCAAATTGTCTTGATTACTGTGGCTTTGTAGTAGAGCTTGAAGTCAGGGAGCGTAATTCCCCCTGTTTGATTCCTCCTTCCCAGGATTGCTTTGGCTATTTGGGGTCTTTTGTGGTTCCATATGAATTTTAGAATTATTTGTTCCAGTTCATTGAAGAAAGCTCTTGGTAGTTTGATAGGGATTGCGTTGAATCTGTAGATTGCTTTAGGTAGTATAGCCATTTTGACAATATTTATTCTTCCTAGCCAAGAGCATGGGATGCATTTCCATTTGTTAGTGTCTTCCTTAATTTCTCCTAGGAGTGTCTTGTAGTTTTCAGAGTACAGGTCTTTCACTTCTTTCGTTAGGTTTATTCCTAGGTATTTTATTCTTTTAGGTGCAATTGTGAATGGAATTGTTTTTCTGATTTCTCTTTCTGTTAGTTCATCATTAGTGTATAGGAAAGCAACAGATTTCTGTGTGTTAATTTT
>JAQQAC010011420.1:3174203-3185548 GCA_029783875.1 Phataginus tricuspis
GGATGGGTGTACAAGGACCGTCCCTGACAGCATGGCACTAGCATTTGGGGTCCACCTTTCTGTAACGGCTCAAGTCCACTCCCAGGACATACCCCAGACAGCATTGGAAAACCCAGTGTTGTATTGTCTCTGGCCGCTGCTCTGTCCTTCCTGTGGTCTTTGGCCAGTCAGTCATGAAGGTGAGTCAGCGTACGGAGGTCCGTGTTCCATGCCTTCGGGTGACAGTCAGCATCAGCCTGGTGCCTGCCAGGACAGGTGGGCGCGGGCGCTCCAGGTGGACGGCCCTCCCTCCCCCGCCTGTCTCTAACTCAGCCTGCTTCTCTACACACAGATGCAGCATTTGGGACGCCACCCGGGTACGGCTGCACAGCGGACCGGGCTGAGGAGCAGCGCCAGCACCAGGACGGGCTGCCCTACATCGATGACTCGCCTTCCTCCTCACCCCACCTCAGCAGCAAGGCCAGGGGCAACCGGGACACCCTGGAGCCCACCAAAGCGGTGAGTCCCAGGGCGGGTGGGCCAGGTGTGACACGGGGCTGGGGCTCGGCTCCAGGCCTGCCGTGCTCCTCCTGGAGGCTCCCTGAAATGCATCTACCTGTCAGGGGCAGGTAGCAAGTAGGTGATGCAGCAGCCATGGCTGGAAGTCAGGGGCACCGGACGCTCCTTCCTCAGCCCTCCATCTGGCACACTTGCTGGTGGGTTGAACTGGAGATCTTGTAATGCTCCGGCTGATCATGGAGGAAGCAGCAGCATGCGCTGAGGCTGAGAAAGCCGGAGCCAGAATGCCACTGCCTGCCCCGGCGGGACCCGGGGAGGTGGCCAGGTGGTGCGAGTGGGGGGCGTGTCTGGGCTCCTGCCCTGTTGCTGCAAACTTGCTCCCTGGTACCATAGGGGGCACTGCTCATGACTCCATCCATTAGGGTCTTTCCCTTGAGGTCTCATTGTCATTAGCAATCCTGCTGTCAGATTCACTTTACAGACGGCACTGAGGCCCTGAGGTCACGCGGCTAGGGCACAGCGGCACATTCAGCAGGTGCCCTGTGGCACAGAGAAGCCCCTGGGTTGTCCCCTTTCTCACGGGCACAAAGCCCTGGGGCTGCCAAAGGCTCCTGTGCTGGCCCCTCGTGAACTGTATGCCAGCCTGGCCTGGCGTTCTCTCTGCTCTAAGCTGCCCCCCAGCTCGGGGGGCACTTCTGAGATGCGTTAGGGCCCAGGCATGCATCCCCTGCCTTGGGACAAGGGCACCGCTTTGACCTCTTGGATTCCCTCCTTCCTGGGCTGAGATCGCTGTCCCTGGGGCGGTTGCACGTCTCTGTCTTCTGGTCCTGAGGCCCCTGAGCACAGGCACCTTCCTCGTGCTCCTCAGCCTGTGTGTGGGGTGACCACCCCAGGTCTGAGAGAGGACGAGGCAGTCTGCCTCTGCCTGTTGCCGTAAGGCGGCTGGAAGCGTACCTTTTCGCTGTAGTTGCTTCTCCGCCGGGCTGGTGCCTTCGCTACAGGACTGCTTATTTATGCCTCTGTGATGAAGACCACGGGGCCGGGGCGGCTTCTTGTTCTGGAACATGAGGTGTGGAAAGGAAGCCAGTGTGAAGCATCCCTGTCTCATGGGGCTTCTTCTCCAGCGTCCAGTGTCACCGTTTCATAGATGAGGACACTGAGGTTCTGGAGGCAGAGGGACTCGCTCAGGCCACAACTACAAGTGCAGGCCTTCCTGAGCCCTCGGTTTATGGTCTTTCCCTCGATTCCCCTGCCATTCTTGATGCACCCCTTCGCCTCTTGCCTTTGTAGACACGGGTCTTCACGGCCCTGAATGAATCGTCTGAGTCCAGAACCTGGGATGGGCGGTGCCTGTCCATCCATCATCCCTGAGGGCTGCCATCACCAGCCATGACCTTGCCCCGCCTGGCCGCTCAAGGCAGCTGCCCTGCTCTCCCAGGACCCCCGCCCCTGTGGTTTATTTGTCCACCCCCACCAAGCTCCTGCCCTCAGAGCCTCACCTTTAGCCCCCAGTTCAGGGGCACATTGCTTTGGAGACTGTCCAGATCCCGCCCACTCCCTCCCACAGCCCCCACGGACCCCAGAGACATTTTTCACATTACACGCATGACAAGAGGCTGCACGTCTGTGCGCAGAGGGCTGGGGTCTCTGACCCCAAGTCCACCACCTGGCCCAGAGCAGGTGTCAGGAAGTGGCTGGATAAAGATGGGAATTTTTCTTTACTTTTTTTTATTGTGTTAAAATATACATAACATTTACCATCTTCACCATTTTTAAGTGTACAGATCATTGGTATTAAATACATTCACACTGTGCAGCCATCCCCACCATCTATCCCAACAGCTGTTTGCATCTTATAAGTATGAAACTCTGGACCTATTGCACAGTGACTCCCCGTTCCCCCTCCCCAGCGCCTGGCAGCCACCGTTCCCCTTTGTCTTATTGCGGCTACTACATAGTGGGGTCACACAGTATTTGTCTTTTTGTGTCTGACTTATTTCCCTAAGAATAATTTCCTCAAGGTTCATCTATGTTGTAACATATGTCAGAATGTCTACTTCTTAAGGGTGAATAATATTCCATTGTATGGGTGGGCCACATTATGCTAATCCACACTGGTTGATGGACACTTAGGTTGCTTCTGCATTTCAGCTGTTACGAATAATGTTGCTAGCAACATGGGTATACAGGTCCCTGTTCAAGACCCTGCTTTCACTTATTTTGGGTATATAAGAATATATAATTACTGGGTCATATGAAAATTCTATGTTAAAATTTTTGAGGACCATATATACTGTTTTTTACAGAGGCTGCCCCATTTCATATTCCCACCAACAGTGCCCAAGGGCTCCAGTTTCCCCACATCCTCACCAGCACTTGTTCTCTGTTTTTTTTTTATAGTAACCATCCTAGTGGGTGTGAAATAGTAAAACAGGAATTTGATTAGAGGAGGGCTATAGAGTTGTGTTCTGGAAACCCTCTGGTGAGGCGCTCGGAGTCCCAGGCACAGGTACAGCTTTGGCTTTCTGGTTTCCCTGCCAGCTGGGAAATGAGGCTTTTCTTCTTTTGTTCTCAAGTTTTGGTATGAAGAAGACAAGCCTGTCACTTTCTAGAGCCCTCCGGAAGCGTGGTGGTCTTGAGACCTGAGGTGTCTGATCTAACCAGCTTCAAGGGAGGGGTTCCCTGCTTGTCCCTCCCTCCTGGGGGCGCACTTCTCCCCCTCTGCCAAACTTGAGGCCTTTGGGCGGTGCGGCTGCCAGAGGAACCCTCCTGGGGACTCCATGGCAAGGAGGAGGCTCAGTGAACGTCTGGGTTGCATGTCTGTTCCATGAACAACCCCCCGGTGGTAGGTAAGAGTCAGCAGAAGCCAGGCATCCCCTTGTCCGGGCCCCTGTGAGAAAGACTCAGGGGGCCACGTGAGGTAGATCTTGGCGGTGACCAAGGCTCCCTCCCAGCCTTGAGGGTCCATGACATTCTTCATCTCTGGACATTCTTAGAGGTGCCTACTGGTCTTGACCAAGGTGTCTGCATTTCCCCCTTGCGCCATGACTGTGCTACCCCAGGAGAAGCCCCAGGAGAGGGCAGGTTGTCCCCAGGCAAGGGCCAGCAGGCACACATCCTCCCATCTCTTCAAGGCCAAGCAAGTATGCATGTTAGCAAGCCCCTTGGAGTCACTGGAGGAAGGGCAGTCTCTGTGCAGGCCGTTTTAACGGCCACTGCCCCTCTCCCGTGGGAGGGCAAAGCTGGCACTGCACCCAAAGGGAGCAAGGTAGCATGGTGGGCACTCCCCGGAGGCCAGGCCAGAGCTGCAGGGTAGCAAGTAACCTGCCTGGAGCAGCATCAGGGAAAGGCGTGAGGGTCCAGACATCACCCCAGCTGTCATCCTGGGGCCAGGGGAGGCGGGGCTCACAGTCTGCCTGGTCAGGCCTTCCTGGGGTCCTCAAGTGACCTGGCAGTGTCCCACCCGTTCATTTGTAGGCAAGGCCGCGAGAGGGGAGCCGACATGGTCAGGTGGCCCCTGCCCAGCAGGCTCTATGCTTTGTGACTTTGGTCCCCACAGTGACCTGGGCCCGGTCCCCAGGGTACTAGCAAGGGGCAGGGCCAGAGACCTTGGGCCTCCAAAAGGAGGGCCTGGCACGACCGCAGCCCGTGCCTCATGTTCAGGGGCCCTTCAGCAAGTGGCAGAGCTGGACAGAACCTCCAGCCTGGGGCCCCCCATAGGCAGGTGGCACCTGGGAAGCCTGTGCACCTGGGTCCAGCTGCTGCAGATGTGGATGCGTCGTGGCTGTGCCCAGGTGCTGCCTCTGCAGGTGGGGCTCAGGGACACTCTGGGTTTCTTGTTTTTTTTGCTTTTTGTTTTCAGAAGGCAGACAGTGTAAATGCATACATAAATTGCTCACCGCTACGCAGAGGTCAGATCTGCATTTTCACTAGGGAACTAAAAACCGGCTCAGGATTGTTTGAAGCAGGCCTGCTTTATTATCTTGCTGGTGGCCGTCCCTATGCTTAGCAAGTGTGTCCCTGGAACAGAGGTCACAACTCTGACTTGTGCTTTTATCTGAGCACGCACGAGTTCATGCTGTCGTGTGGTGCGCCCGTCAGGGCTCCGTGTTTGTGCTCCCCAGCGAGGCTCTGCTCTGGGCAGCAGGGTCAGCGTTGCTGCACCCCTGTGGCTCAGCTTGGCTGCGGTAGCCAGCTGGGGTCTCGACTGAAACCGAGACGATGTTTGCCCTTACCTGTCCTCCCTGTGGAGTTGGGGACACCAAGTGTGTGGTGCCAGCCCAGCGTGTGCTCTTCTCTCCTGAGAGCCCTCCAGGGTTGCTTCACTAGGGGGAGGGCACAGAAAATGTACCACCTGCCCCATGTGCCAGGCTCTCTGTGTTCGAAGGACTGGGACTGCAGGGGTCCCCCAGCCGCTGCCCTGTGCTGGCTGGGCTCCAGGACGCTGTCCAGCGTGATGGCTCATGGAGGCGCAGCCCCTGCCCAGAGAGGGAGAGAGCAGCTGTGCTGGCTGCCAGCTCCCAGCCAGGAGCGGCCTACCCCAAAGCCAAGGCTTTGCCCCCTGCTCACCTAGACCCCCGTGTCGCAGTGGGGGCGAGGAGTACCTCTTGTATTCCAGCCGCTCCCTTTTAGCTGCCCCCACGGCTGACAGGACAGGTGGTGGTTCTGTTCACCTGGGTACCACTGCCACGCTCTCCACCCTGTCAGCCTCAGGTCTGTGCTCCATACCCCTCCCCTGCCCGCGCCCCCCCCCCCCCCGAGTGGGGGAGGCCTTCTGCCCCCCTTGCTGCCCTCTTTTTCTCATTGCCCTTTTCCTCGGGCCTCCTCCCACCGTGATCTCCCCGGCTCATGGCCCTGTGTGCGTGGCACAGGCACGTGCACAGGCAGGGCTATAAATAACCCTTGTCCCGGCCCCGCCCTTTGCTTTCTCATCTCAGTGCTTTCCCTCCTGCCCTCTCTCCCACATGATGGAGTTGGCAGGCTTCTGAGCCACCCCTGCCTGGTGCCGCTGGCACCATTTCAAGGTTGAGGAGCAGATTCAGTCCTAGGAGAGGTGGCCACTCCTCCTGTCTTCTCCCTGGCCCAGCACGCTCCCCAGCCCAGACATTCCCTTCTGCTGGCCGCGCCCTTCAGAACTGGGAGAGCCTGACTCGGCCTTCCTGCAAACACTCTTTTTCCTCCCAGCTTTCCAAATGGTGTGGGTGGGAGCAAGACTCAGAGCTGCCACCCCATGAGCACCGGCATCTCGTGCTGGGTGGGGCTCCGCCGCCCTGCGCTCACAGTAGCAGGGTTGTTCCTCAGGACACCAGGAGAGGGGGTGGGTGGTGGCTGCAGCTGGAGGGGCCTGCCTTGCCCTTCACCTCCACCCTGTCCCAAGGGCACCCAGACTCTGCGGGAAGCACTTGCAGGGTCAGCTGGGAGCTGTGTCCCCATTCATGATAGGACCTCAGTGGGCTGAGATGAGAGGAGGTGTTGGGGCCCCCTGCCCTCCATGGTGTGCATGATGGGCAGCGGACTTACTGACTGTGGAAGCACTTCGGGCCCCAGCAGTTTAAGCCAACAGTCCTAGATGGAGGCACCTGCTTGTCCCGCAGACAGGGGTCCCATATGGAGTCCTCAGAGCTTCCTAAAGATGCAGCCAAAAATAGGGCCCAGCCAGGAGCTTTGGGCCACTTGCTGATTTATTTCTTCAGTGCATCTTCATAGGGTGCCCACACGTTCCAGGCACCATGCAGGCCCAGGAAGTTCCCAGACCAGGCACAGTGTGTCCGGGAGGCTCCTGCCCGTAGCCGCTGCTCAGCGTGCCCTGGTGAAGGGAGGGAGGGGGATGCTGGGTGGTGTGGTATGTGAGTGTCCTTCCCCTGGGGTGGCTGTCGGCCACGATCCTGATGGGTGCTCTCCTACACACACGTGGGTACCTGCACACCCATAATGTGGGTCTGCACGTATACACATGCATGCATCTAGCTCACGCACACTTAGAGATTCCCAGAGCAAAGTGGTGATCCACGTGGCCCCAGTGGGCAGCGAGGGTGTGGCACAAGCCCCAGGGACCCAGAAAGCAGAATCAGGTAGACATAGGACTGGATCCCCTTCCCCAGTTTACACTGGGGAGCTGAGGCTCAGGGCTGGAGGACAGTTGCCTGAGACCGTGGGGCTCACCTGCTCAGCCTGGCTTTCCCGCCCTGGCCCTGGGCCCTTTCCGCTGGGTCTGCTGCCTGTACTGCCCAGTGCCTCCCTCCCCCTGGGTCAGGGAAGTGGGAAGAGCAGCAGGGTGGGGGGCACAGAGGGTCACACTGGGGAACCTGACTGCGGGCTCTGCAGAGACACCCTGAAGCCTGAGCTGGTGTGTCCGATCCTTCCTGGAGCCCAGCAGTTCTCACTGATGGGGGCTCGGCCCCAGGGGACATGACATCTGCAGACATTTGTGGCTGTCACAGTTATGGGTAGGAGGGGGCGTTGCTGCCAGCATCTCGTGGGTGGAAGCCAGAAAACTGCTCAACACCCCACAAGGCCCAGGCCGAGCCCCAGCACCCAGCAGAGAGTCCTCCTGACCCAGAAGTCAGCCGCACCGAGGGTCTGCAGCCTACACCTGTCAGTGAGCTCCTGAGGGGGCGGGAAAGTGAGTGACGGGGTTGCCACGGTGGCCTTGTGCCATAGTCACTCACAGACGGGACACCAGTAGCAGGAGGGACAGACAGGGCTGTCACCTCAGTGGACCGTGGTAGGCCTGGCAGCACAGGGTGGGTGCAGAGAGAGCACAGCGGGCTCTGGGCGTGGCCAGCCTGACGCAGGGCCGCCTCACCGGAGCTCAGGGAGTGGCCAGGCCATCCACAGCAGTGTCCAGCGCCTGTGGTGTCATCATCTGTACTGGTTCCCTGGCAGCCCTAACACAGTACCACGGCTGGGGCTGCGTACGCCCAAGGGATTTCTTCCTCACAGTCTGGAGGCTGGAAGTCTGAGGTCACAGTGTCGGCAGGGCTGATTTCTCCTGAGGCCTTGCTCCCTAGATTAGAGGTAGCCGTCTTCTCTCTGTGTCTTCCTCTGTGTGGGTCTGTGTCCTACTAATCTGTGTTTTTTTATGTTGAGATATAATTGACATATAGGATTAGTTTCAGGTGAACACCGTAACTGGATGTTTGTATATGTTGCAAAATGATCACCACTGTAATTTTAGTTAACATGGGTCACCACACATGGTTACAATTTTATTTTTCTTGTGATGAGAACTTTGAAAATCTGCTCTCTTAGCAGTTTTTAAGCATCCCATACGGTATAGTCACCATGCTATATATCACATCCCCAGGACTGACTTCTTTTACAACTGGAAGTTTATACCCTCGGACCACCTAATCTCTTATGAGGACACCAGTCATAGTGTATTAGACCTCATTTTAACAAAATTACTTCTCTAAAGACCCTTTCTCCAAATACAGTCACATTCCAAGGCACCAGGGGTACATTGCAGCCGTAGCATTATCACAGCTGGGACTGGAACAGTCTTTCAGCTGCACAAACTCTACCCGCTGTATCAGCACCAGCGGGCATCAGCTCTGACCCTGAGGCCAAGGCCGCAGCGCTTCCCTCAGTTGGTAGGGGTGTTGATGGGAAGGGGGACCTTATTAGAGGGTCTCTGCCAAAGGTTGGAAGAGCAGGTTCAAAGGACAGAGCAAGAGACATGTGGTTCCACTTAAGCAAGTGACAGCAGCCCTGAACTCCAGCCCTGGGCCCAGTGGGTCAAAGGACTAGGTCAGTCCAAGGGCCAGGTGGGTGCCAGGCAAAGAGTGGGGAGTGGTGGAAGGGGTCAGGGTGGCCACCTGGTGGGGCCCTGCGCCCCCCTGGCTCAGCCTCTCGTGGGCAGCCAGTCCTTGGTCACAGGCAAGGAGGGCGGGAGGCATTGCCTGTCCTGCTCCGCCGCAAACCTTCTGTTTCCCAGTGTCAAGGTCAAGGGTGGCCCTCGGCTTTGCTGGAGGACCCTCTGCTCTGCCGTGGCCACAGGCAGGTGCCGAGGCTCCCGTGCCTCCCTCACATCCCCGCGGAGCCCTCTCCGGGGGCACGCCTCAGGCTGGCAGGCAGGCCTTGGCCTCTGAGCGGGGGGCCCCCTCCGGCCTTGTCCCCAGGGGCTGACTTTCGTCCGTGTCTCCTGCAGAGTGAGCTGGACTTGGAAAAGGGCTTGGAGATGAGGAAATGGGTCCTGTCTGGAATCCTGGCTAGCGAGGAGACTTACCTGAGCCACCTGGAGGCGCTGCTGCTGGTGAGGAGGATGTAGGGGCGGGGCAGGGTGGGGTGAGGGTGCGGGGCGCTCTGCTCACACATCCCAGGTCCCAGACCAGCCGTCAGAGCATGAGGGCAGCCCGCCCTCTCTGGAGTCACTGAGACACCCATGGGACGGTGAGAACATTCCACCTCTGTGGTGCCCGAGCGCTGGCATGGGACAGGTACAAACCAAGTTAGCTTTAAGTTTTTATTTTTGATGGAATTTAGAAATAAAAGCACATGTATCACATAGCCACAATGGGCTCTGGTCATACCATGCACCTGACAGATGGTGAGCCCTCACCTGTGTTACTTCAACTGTCACCTGTGCCTTCTCCCAGCCCATGAAGCCTTTGAAGGCCGCTGCCACCACCTCTCAGCCAGTACTGACGATCCAGCAGATCGAGACCATCTTCTTCAAAGTGCCTGAGCTCTTTGAGATCCACAAGGAGTTCTACGATGGGCTGTTCCCCCGCGTGCAGCAGTGGGGCCACCAGCAGCGGGTGGGTGACCTCTTCCAGAAGCTGGTGAGTGGCTCAGAGCGCGTGCACGGCAGCCTCCCTGGAGCTTGCAGTTCCAACCCTCTGCCTCGACTGGCGGGCGCGTGCTGCCAGAGGCTGTCTGGATGCCAAGGTGACAGTGACAAGGAAGAGGCAGGGTGTGTCTTGGAACTTCAGGTGCCCGGGGGCAGGTCTTGAGCAGGCGCAGCATTCACACCGGACCCCTGCTTATGTCGCTGGGTCCTTTCCAGCTCTGCTCAGCTCTACTCAAGGTTTCCAGACTCCAGGTGGCCCGCTGCCCTGGAGGGTCCCCGTGGATCCAGTGCTGCCTCCCAGGAGAGCAGGATTCCAATCCAAGGCACAGGAGATGTGGGGGCAAGTGGGGCCTGAAGGGGCAAGTGGGGATGGGAACAGAGCGAGGCATGTTACCCTTCATTTCATGTTCGGTGTCACCGGAATGAAAGGATCTTGAATCACTTGGAGAATTTTTTTAAAGAAGGATGGGGAGGAGGAAACTTGGTCAGTAAAAATCAAGGCACTGGGAAAGTGCCCTCTGGTCCCAAAGGGGGGCCCTTGTAGAGGAAGTGGGGAAAATGGGGCCAACTGTGTGGCCCTTGGTTCCTGTCAGCTGCTGCTTCCAGAACCTGGAGGCATATTTAAGGCCAAAGACTTTGATAGCGACACACTCCCACCGTGCACGAGTCAGGACTGGTCCTTATGGTCAGGCTGGAGAAGTGCTGGGGAGGGTGGTCTGTAATGGGAGAGGGCAGACCTGCAGCCTTGCAATGTGGGGCTTGCTCTGATCAGGAGCGCTGGGGACCCGCGGGTGCCCTGTCTGGCCTGAGCTGAGCAGCCCTATAAGGCAAGGCCCTTCCTCATCACCCCGCAGGTGGGCAGTGAGGAGTGGTAGGTCGCTTGCCTGGACTATAACCCTGGTTTGTCTGTCTCCAAAAACAGTATCTCAAAAAATGCCTTTGGGGGCATTTTTGCAGGATGACAGAATAACAGTTCCCAAAAGGACCCCCTCCAAGTGCCCAGAGCATGTCCCCAGTCTCTGGCCTCCCACGCACCCCATCAGCCCCGACCCGGCCTGCCCTGGCTCACTTGGGCTCGAGTGTTCTGCTCTGAGGTGTGGCTTTCCTGTTGGCAGTCCCCTCCCTCCCCTGTCCTGGTTTCAGACACCCTGAACTCCAGGCTGGAGCAGTGAAAGGAACATACGAAAATTTTCATCTGTTGCCTTCAGATTCTCGCCACCTAGGACCCATTTCCCTGTGGCCAGAGAGCAAGAGGGTGTATGCCAATGCAGGTACCGCCCATCTTTGAAAAACGCCCACCATTTCTCTTCCCATGAAATGTCAGCAGGTCTAAGCCTGGTGGATTTGACTCAGGCTGCAGCCCCCTTGGAACTGGAAAATCGTGTCACTGGGAAGAAACCACAACCAGCCGTCTTCCCTGAATAACTTTCTGAAATCACACAGAAACTTTCACATTTTAATAGTCTGATGAATGCAGAATTGGGAAAGTTTCCTCTGGTTTCCCTGGTGTCCTTGAGCTACTCTTGCAGCAGGCAGAGCGGGGACAGGGGCGGGGCTGCAGCTGGAAGCTGAGGCCCAGCAACTGTGTGCTGAGTTTGCACACAGGTGCCAGCTGGGCTGGGTGCTTCGGTCTCCCCAAGGACAGACAGACATGGGCCCTGCCCTCTACCCTTTTAGACCAACAGAGTGGGGCCAGCTCGCTGTTGCTGTGTCAGGCTCCCTAGCTGGGACCCCTCCGCCACCCTGGGACCATGTGTGAAAGCTTGATCCAGGCCATGCCCGGACTCCCCTTCCTGCGGAAATGTGCGGAGAACTACGACCACTCAGGGTTTTTCTTCTGGCTGAAACTTTATCAGCATATTCTTTTGTTTCTCTAATCATTTCAAATTTCCAGGAGTGTTGCAAAAACAGTTCAAAGAACTCCTGTGTGCCAGATATGCTGATTGTGATATTTTTCCACATTTCTCTGTCTTGTCTGTGCACATACATAACACACACTGAATAATTTGAAGATAAATTGCAGATACCTGCCCTTTTAACCCTAAATATTTCATTG
>JAQQAC010011420.1:3185948-3236513 GCA_029783875.1 Phataginus tricuspis
GTTTAAATACCACAATAGTGGTGCTGTGTCCTTCTCAGTGCCTGCTATCAGGGGCACAGGGGCTCTCTGTCCATCATCAGGGGGCATGTGATCTCCATCTGTCCATTACTGGTGCAGCTTGGTTTGGGATTAGCTAAGAATGTGGGAATGAATTGTCGGGAACTTCTCCAAAGCCGCATGGAAAACATGAGCTCCATAGGGAAAGGCAGTAGGAGAAGACGTAATGAAAGGGGTTCTCCTCTGTTGGACCCCGTGTTAAGTCACTGGGGCTGCCACAGTCTGGGTGGCTTTAACAACAGAGATCTGTTTTCTCACAGTTCTGGAGGCTGGAAGTGTTGAGGTCAGGTGCTGGCAGGGCTGGCTTCTCCTAAGGCCTCCCTCCGTGGCCTGTGGACAGCCATTGTCTCCCTGTGTCCTTGCATAGTTATCCCTGTGTGTGTGTCTGTGTCCTAACTTCTTATTACAGGCCCCAGTCAGATTGGATTTGGCCACCCTATAGCCTCATTTTCACCTAATCGTGTCTAGGCCCCACCTCCAAATCTAGTCACCTTGAAGGGTGCTGGGAGTTAGTACTTCAACACAGGAATTGTGGACACAATTCATAGGACACAGTTGAATAGCAATATCCACACAGGATGTTACAGAGAGACCAACCTGACCACGTTGTCTAAAGCCGCCTGAAACTCCCAGCCCTGCTCCTCTGAGCCATCTGCTTATTTATCGTGTGTCTCCCCTGCTGGCAGACCTCCCTGCACCTGAGTGACTCATGGCTGTGGGGCAGTGCTGTAGGCCTGCATTTTGGTGGGAGGTGCTCGGTAACGGGGAGAGGAGGGAGGAGGGAGAGAGGGTTGCTCTGGTCTGACCATGGTGCGGATGATAGCCTGGATTCTGGATGCAGCAACTTGTCAGGGCCATCAGCTGGGTGGGGGCTGGGTAGGGGCTGGGCAGCTGCTGCGTCCTCATGTGCCCCCAGGCCCTCTGTGCAGCCCCCAAAAGGAGCAGGGCCAGACACCAGACAGTACCAAGGAAGCTTGGCTTACTCAGGATCTGGAATTGTCACCTGAGGAAACATAAAATTCAATGCAAATGCAAATGCATGTAGAAATAAAATTTAGGTTCTGCACAGAACAAGCATCAGTGTTAGCAAAAGCCTTGGGCGTCTAGCTCATGGTGGGCTGCAGAAGGAGGCCCTGGCCAGTGGGTCACTGGGGTCTGTCCTCGCCCTTCCCAGGCCTGGTTTGCTGGTGCAAGATGAGGCGAACCGGTTTCCCCACAGCTGCCTCTACAGGTGCCTGGGGCCCAGAGACGGAGGTGGCTGCATGCTGCCCTCCATGAAGGTGTCGCACAATTGAGACTCTGAGTAGGAGGCTAAATGAGGAGACCCCCTGTTTATGAGTACCTTTGGTCTGACAAAGGAAAAATTAAATGCCTCTCACCTCGCAGCTGGCAGCCAGCAGGTCTCCAACCTGCCCTGTGTGCAGTGTGACCCCTGGGCCCTTTTGCCAGATCTGGGCTGGGCTCATGTCTGGCCATTGGGAGCCCCTCTTCAAGGGCAGCTAGATTGCATGTTCCTTATGTGTCTGAAGGCATTGGACACTAGCAGAGCACTGCAGTCACCACAGGCCAGAGGGCCGACCTCCTTGTCCACTGTGCTGTCCGGCAGCCAGAGCAAGAAGTGGCTGCTCCGTCCCACCAATGTAGAGACATTGGTCCGTATTCGCTGACAGCCTTCAGTTTTAGCTGCCGCTGGTGGCACCGTTTAAATAAGTGGGATGGGAGGAATAAGCAGCTATGGAAGAGGACCATCACCTGCCTGGGGCTGTGAGTCACCTCTCAATCTGTTGCTTTGGGAAAGGGAGGCATACTCAGTGCGTGGGGAGGGGAAGCAGGTGGGAGGCAGCAGCACAGAAGGGCTGACGTATCTGCAGCTCTGCACCACCTGCTGCACCTGGGCTTTCTCCAGATCTGTGTGGAGCTCATGGCTCAGAAAGATGGGGAGCAACAGCATGTGTCCCATACCTGTCCTGCACCTGTCCCACACTCTCTTCCTTCCTCCCTGCAGGCCAGCCAGCTGGGTGTGTACCGGGCCTTTGTAGACAACTATGGAGTTGCCATGGAAACGGCTGAGAAATGCTGTCAGGCCAATGCCCAGTTTGCAGAAATCTCAGAGGTACGCTGTTCAGACAGGTGCCCCTGCGCTTCCTATGGTGAACTGTGGGCTGGCTGTTGGTACACTGTGACTGGGGAGAACAAGGTGCGCCAAACCAAGGTCTGGTTATAAACCAGCTCTGTTTCCAGATGCCTGTGAGTCAGCTTTGACAGCCCCATGTGGAGGACGTGGTTGTGAGCAGACAGAAAGAGCAGTTCAAGGAACACCCTGCTTCCCCAAGGGCCAGGGCCTGACTCGGGCTCAGCTGGGTCCCCCAGACAGAGGCTGTCTTGCAAGGTCTATGTGCAGTGAAGAGTGTCCAGAGTCTGCCCCGTTAGCACAGGTCTGGACCCGAGAGTCCTGAGGCCAACTTTGTACCTTGTTGCTAGAGAGCAGATGGGGAGGCGTCATGCTCTGGTGTTGCTGGTAATGGGCTGTGCACACCCTCAGCTGCAGCTGGCTTCCAGACTTCCCTCCCCAGGCTCCCTGGTTTGCCTGGAGCATTCAGTTCACACCTTTCTTTAGTTCATTCAGTTAACAAACCCCTGTACCCCTAACAGGTGGAAGGGTGGTGCAGAATCCCAAATAACCTTGGCAAACTAGAGACCTGCTCCTTGAAGATCAGGCACTGTTATGTGGAAGGGAGTTAGGAGTTCACTGGACAGCTTTCTATAGAGAAGAGAGGAAGCAGTGGTAGGATACACCCCAGGGTTCCTGCCCCACGGCCACACATGCTCAGGAATCTGAGCCCAAGCTGGCTCGTGGCTGGGATCCCCTCCCCAGACAGGGGGCAGGGGCGTGGCGGTCCTTCGCCTTCTCCTGGGTCCTGTCCTGAGAAATGAGTCCGGGCAGCATCCAGTTAGACCAGAGCTGCCCGAGGGGGTTCCGCGGAATGCTGGCTCCCAGGCAATAGATCATAGGTGTGATGTGAACAGGACTTTTGGAGTCAAGTTTGGGAAATGTGGGGTTAAACCAAATTCATTTGTTTCCTTGAGGCAGGACTTCCTGGGGCTCTGGGTGCTGGCATGCACAGTGGGTGCAGGGGCCCGATGTGCGTGGGCCACCTCCCAGCTCCCGTGAGCACAGCACCTGACTTGTGCAGAGTCTCACGCGCGGCTGTGACACCCCCTCGCGCCCTCTGGGAGCTGCTGAGGCAGGCGTGGGGGAGTGATCACTGAGGGGTGCTAGACTTCAGAAAAGGAACCAAAGGGTTTTGTGGAGCTGGGCCCCAGCGGGCTTTGAGCACTTGGGTGTTCAGTCCTGAGGTTTCCTGCAGCACGGAAGTTTGAAGAGCCATCTCTGAGCCCTTCCTGTCCCTGTGCTGTTTCTGTCCAGAAGCCCAGTACTGGGATTAACCATGCGAGGATTAGGCATGCGAGGGTCTTGTATCATTTCTCTTGGTACCTTGGACACAATCAGTGATACCATCCCTTCTGTTGTGTTGAAACATGACCCACCCACCAAAAAACTCTGCTGTCCTCCTGGAATCTTAGAGGGCGGGGGTGGAAGTGGGATCTGGGGTGGGTCTCAGGGATGGTGGCTTGTCAGCCCCACCAGCCTGCAGCATTCTGTTTAACTGCGCCCAGAAAGCAGTTCCATGCATGTAGGAGGGCAAGGTTTGCCTCCGTTTACGGGATTCTCTACATCAGAGGCTCTCTACGGGGCGGGGGGTGTCCCCAGTAGGTATTTAGTAGTGCCTAGGGAGTTGGATGGTCACACAGGAGGCGGGGCCTGCTGCTGCACCCCGGCAGAGGCTGGGACTGCTGCTCGGCCCCCCACGGTACACAGGACAGGCCCCATAGGGAGGTTGCCAGCCCCACATGTCAGCTGCCGAGGTTGAGAAGCTGTCCTGGGTGAACTGCAGATCCAGGCCATGCCATGTGCCCACCTCCCTCCACTCTCCACGCTGTGGTCCAGAACACACCCCTGAGGCGTGCCACCCCCGTGGTAAGGAAGGGTGAGGTTTCCACTGAAGTTCCCTGACCGTGGAACTTCCTGCCACATCAAAGCCGCTTCAGTTGTCCCATTTGAAAATGTGCTTTTTTTTTGGGGGGGTGGGTGCAGAACCTGAGAGCCAGAAGCAGCAAGGATGGCAAGGACCAGACGACCAAGAATTCTTTGGAAAGTGAGTGCTGTGTCCCCGGTGGGGTGGCCTCCTTGAGCCAAATGGGAGAAAAGCAAACACGGCTCCTGTTGGGTCGCCCTCCAGCACCTTTGCCCTCCCAGACTCCTGGAAGTGAGAGCGCTAGGGGGTGAGGCAGGTGGAGGAGGAGGCCGCCAGCACCAGGTTGCCAGCCAGGAAGAATGGTGGGCATCGGCTAACAGCCATAAACCAGGCGCTCACAGGCATTTAAATGTTGTCACATTGTCCCCCAATGGCCCCGTAAGGATTTTTTTTTTCCTTTTTTTTCAGAGGACAGAACAGGTTTAGAACAAAAGTAACCCACACAGAACATAGGTCCTAGGTGGCCAGGCAGGGGTGAAGCCCGAGTCGCCAGGCCCTCAGGCCTGTGCGTTCACCCTCCTTGCTCTGAGCAGAAAGTGGGGTTGGGACTGATAAGTGACATCTCACTCTGCTCGGTAGGGTAGGCTGAGCAGGCACACTTACAGAGGACAGCGATGCGGCTCCGGTGTCCAGAGCTTCACCATGCGCGGAGCCTCAGTGTCCCCGTCTGTAAGATGGGGATAATCATGCATGTCCTACACTAGTCGAGGGAGTCACATGAGGAAATGCACCTGACGTGTCAGAACACATCTGAACATCCATGCCCATCGTGGGCCAGGGTCCCTGCTGCCACCGAGAAGCAGGGGCAGCCCAAGCTGAGTCCAGGTACCCAGAAAGCACCTGTAAAGCCGAGAGCTGCGTGCTAGTCTGCTTGCAGGGGACCCCCTGGGCTGGAGGGCAGGGCAGGGACCCTCAGTGGCTCGTCCTCACCAGCCCAGAGGGAGAGGCATCAATCCTGAGCCCTCTGTTGTCGTCCCGGAGTCAGCCATGCAGGCATGGGTTCTGACTAGCGCCTCTAAGACTTGACATTTCATGTCAGACTAAAAGCTCAAAGCCATGCTCCCTGGCCTTCCAGGTGCCCCAGGTTTGCCCTTATCACTGGGGAGGTAGGAGTTCCCAGGGGATGTGGGTAGCCTGCTCCCTCCGCCCAAGCACTTGCAGCGCGGATGGGCCATGGGTGGTCTGGGTCTGCGCTCTCTGGGTGTGGCCGTCTCTCACCCTGCCTGTCTTTCTGCAGCCCTGCTCTACAAGCCTGTGGACCGGGTGACCCGCAGCACACTCGTCCTGCATGTGAGTCACTCCACCTGGGCCTTCTCACACTTTCGCTTCTGCTATTCCAGGGCTGACGGTGATGTTTGAACTGTTGCCCACCCACCACCCTTTTTCTGCCACATACCTTTATCAGAAATGCAGGACTCCCAGGGGAATAGAAGGGGGGATGTAGTAGGTTCTCCAGGTGTTCTGGGTGCCCCTGTAGGAGCCAGCATAGGGAGGGAGCACCCCTTCCAACATGGGAAGGGCCTTGTGGTCATGGTGCATGAACCAAGCCTCCAAGGTGGACGGGTGGGGACACAGGCATTAGGTACCTTCTGGGGCCACTAGGGGCCTGGGTGGCCCTGCCCCAGTGGGCCTGCTCCTGCAGGCAGTGGGGGAGTCACTGAATGCTAAGAAACAAAACCGGACCCTGATCGTACTGCCTGGGTGACCCTATTCACGTATCTAGATGGAAGTCATACAGGTGTATTTTTTTTTTTAGTTTACAACCTAAACACAGGAGTGTGTGAAGTTTTCATTTCCTTTTCTGCCTCCTCCTCACAAAGGAGCCACCGCCACAAGTATTCTTTACGCACATGCGACATATGTGAACATCTTTGTTAATTAGACAGGTGTTGTGCCATGTAGGTTATTCCACACTTTGCTTTTTTTCCCCCCTCAATGTTGTATCATGGAGACGGCCCTGCTTTGGCCCAAACAACCCTGCCTCATGGTATTTAAGTTGCATACCATTCCATCAAGTGGACACTTGATCATTTCTTAACCATTCTGCGATTAAGAGTTGTCAGATGGAGGGAGATGAAATGTGATTTGCGGCTTGGAAGGCTCTGGCATGTGGCCCCTCAGAGTCTCCAAAACCCTTCATTCCGTCCCTTCGCCGAGATTCGCCCAGGCCTGCATACGGGACCCCCTGGCATCCTGGCAGGGAGCTGCCTGGGAGTGGTGGGGGAGGCTGGGGCCCAGACGTGGGAGCCTGCCTGCAGACTTATGTCATGTCTCCACGTTCTTTTTGCAGATAGGGTTTGGGAGCGAAGGGGATTTTGTTTCTCTGAACCACAGAGTTGTTGGCCTTGAGCACGAATTTCATGCATTCCTACTGGAGAAGGGGTCAATATTCCCACCTTGATTCTGAAGAGGCTTAATCTCTTACCTGAAGCAGGAGGCACCTGGAAGGCCCAGAGCTTTCTGTCCCCCTTGCACAGACCAGTAGACTGGGACCGATTCTGCCCCTTAGGGGACATTATTGGTGCCACAACTGCAGACTGAAGGGGCTACTGGCATATAGTGGGTAGAGGCCAGAGGTGGTGCCAACGTCCTACAGTGCACAGGACGGTCCCCACAGAGAATGGTCTGGCACAGAGTGTCACAGTGCCAAGGTGAAGAAACGCTGCCCTAGACTCTGAGAGTGGGAGCCCCTCCCGGCAGCGTGCAGACAGCTTGGGCTTGGGGGGAAAGCCATTTAGGACCTGGTTCCAGGGTGGCGCTCACACAAGTGCTATCTGCACAGCCCAGGCCTGTCATGGAAGGTGATGGCGAGTCTCGGTGGGCCGGCAGGCCTGGCTTTGTGTCTGTAGCCAGGGGGTCTGTGGTTTGCAGTGGTGGGCACCAGCACCGCGCGCTCTCTGACCGGAGTCCTTCTGCCTGGTGCAGGACCTGCTGAAGCACACGCCCTCCAGCCACCCCGACCACCCGCTGCTGCAAGACGCCCTCCGCATCTCACAGAACTTCCTGTCCAGCATCAACGAGGAGATCACGCCCCGCCGGCAGTCCATGACCGTGAGGAAGGGGGAGGTGAGCGAGAACGGCAGGTGGCCTGGGTCTGCCCAGCGCGCCCAGGCGGGGTGTGTGGGGCCCCTCTCCCCTCCTCCACAGACTGTACCTGGACACTTGAGCCTAACACGGGATTTTGGGGGTGCCCTTTGACGGTCCTTGACCCGGGTGGGGCACAACCCAGGCCTGTGTGAGTGGCATCAGGCAGAGGTGCAGGGGTGCACACCTCACTGGGCACCTCTTCTATCACAGGAGGTGTGTTCAGAGCACCCCTCCTTTTCCCCACACCCTTGCCAGCTCGGGGTCCCCACCCAAGGAGACTTGTGAGAAGGACAGTATTTGTCTACCTGGGGCCATCTATTCCTCCTGAGTGTCCTTTCTTTAAAAAAACAGTAATAGCAGATTTAAGGTTTTGAAAGTGGGAGGGAGGGAGGCAGGTGTGGTTTGTATTGGAACTGGAGACAGGCTGAAGATGGTGGTCCTGACGTCTGCAGCCAGGAGGGCTCGCCGCCTCCCTCCCCGCCACTGACAGCCACCACAGTCTTCATTCCCCTGCGTGTTGTCCGTAAGAGCACGCAGAACACAGGAGCTGGGAACACACTGACGCAGCCTGCCCTGGCGGCCTGCACCCCCTCCTGGGAGAGCCCAGCATGGTGCTAGCCCAGTGCCTTCCTGGGCGGGCGCACACAGTGGGCCGGTGGAGCTGTGGCGCGTTAGGGAGCTGGCATGTGGCGTGAGCGGGACGCCCTTTGTTGGAAGCAGCACTGAGGCTGGGGGGCTGACCCACTGCCTCTGGGTCTCGTGCAGGGATAGGAACCGTATGGCTCGGGTGCGGACATGGGCTGGCAGGGAGCCTGACTGAAGCTGCCACTGAGAGCCTAATTAGCCTCTCACCACGGGGGGAGTCCCCAGCCTGGCCGCCTGCCTTTCTGCTCCGAGCTCTGCGCCATGTGCTGCACAGCATCCCAGCTCAGGCTCAGAGGCGAACGGGGTGGTCCTGTTTTGGTGGTTTGTTTCCCAAGAGCTAGCCATTTCCTGGAGCCATCCTCTGCCCGGGGTCCCAGGAGCCCTAGTGGAGGAAGGCAGGTGGGTGGGCTAAACAGGAGCTGCAGGGAGGTGTCACAGTGCAGGCTGTGGCTGAGAGGCGGCGAGGCTCCTGTAGAGGAGAAAGGCGGTCTTTCGGTGGAGGATTGAAGAGCTGGAGAGTCTGGACCCTGCTGGCAAAGTTTGCAAGGGGTGCTACGGAGAAGGAGGTGGGGTGAGGACAGGGCAGAGGTTGGGGCCCCCAATGCCGCCAGGCCAGGGTGTGACTTCACAGATGGCCGTCTCCTCACTGTGCAAGTGGTGAGAGAGGGAGAGCTCTGCCTTCCCCTTTTAAGGGCACTGGTCCCATCATGGGGTCTTCCCTCACGACCTCCTCCAAACCTAATCATCCCCAAAGGCCCGGCCCCACCTCCAGGTGGGTTAGGGCTTCAACATAAGAATTGTGGGGGGACACAGATACTCAGCCAGTAACAGCCTACTTTTTCCAGGTGGGTCTTCCCTGGGAGGCTCTGGGTGGGCTGTAGCTGGGGTGGGGGGCTGTGTTGCCAGGTGACAGCTGGCAGTGGCCAGCCAGCCTAGGGAAGACCCCTTGGGAAGGAGGTGCCCCTCCTCAGAAGCCTGACACCTGCTGTAAGCTCACCGGGCCTGTTTGCCTGTCCATAGCCTGGGGGTGACAGTGCCCCCCAGCCCCTGCCGAATGGTTGTCATGAAGCATGAGAAGCCCGATGACAGGGCCCCTCTGAGCAGAGGCTGGCGCCTCCAGAGGACTCAGCATGTGGCAGCCAGTAGCCCCAGCTGAGGCCCATGTATCCTCTAAAAAATGCCACCAGATTGGTGTTTCATTCCCACTTTAACTTTAAGGAAACTGAGGCTCAGAGAAAGGAAGTGGCTGAGCCCGTATTACATAGTGGAGAGGCCAGGGAGGGCGGGTGGCAGGCAGTGAAGGTAACAGCAGCCCTAACACGGCACTCCCTGGCGGGCTGATGTCAGCACTCCCTGGGGAGACAGCAGGGTCCCCTCCAGTAGGTGCTCCCCACTGGGATGCGGGGGGCTCCCCGAAGGGAGAGCCATCCCTCCCACCACTGCTGCCGCGCACCACAACATGCAGGGGACGTGCACGCGAGGACACGCGCTTACACCCCTGGGGACGCACAGGAACACAGACTCACGGGACATGTGCAGAGGAACACAAACATACATGCAAAGGGACAGGGACACGTAAGGACACAGAGACTCAGGGATAGATGTACACATGGGGACACGTGCGAAGAGACACAGGTTGTCTCCAGCAGTCCCCGCAAGCCGGCTCTTCTGAGTTGCTCTCCACCCCTCAGACCTCCAGAAGCATGGTGCCGCCTGCCCCCAGGGTCCAGTGGGGTCCCGGCCCTCTCTCTCCTGCAGCTCTGCCTGGGGTTGTTTGCATGAGATACTGTCACGGGGCAGTCCTTCCCAACCATGTGACCTCACTGACCACAGCCTGGGGTGCTCTGGGACTCTGCCCCGGCCTGTGTGCCCCAGAGGACCTGACAGGCAGGTGGGACTAGAAGTGGTGAGCGTTTCTGGGAGGGATATCTACTTGGCAGGTGTCTCCTTGGCCAGCTGGTATCCCCACAGGAGCTGGTTTCCAGAGAGGAGGCCCAGGTGATGGCCACGGCCCTGCAGAGTGGCCCTGCACAAGGCCTGTGCACACTCACTTGGACCCCCCTTTACCGCATCTTTTCCATCCATCCTTCCGTTTCTCTGTCCTCCTTCCCTGGACCTTCTGTCCTTGGCCTCTGCTGTTCCCTGAAATGGACTGACAGCGATTGCTGCATTTTCACTGGGGACTACGTGGGCAGCAGGAGCCTCCCTTGGCTTGGGGCTCCCTGGGTTGATCCCAGGCCAGGCTGGCAAAGCCAGGAAGGAGGCATCCATTCGGGGTCAGCCCCAGATGGTGGGCCGGGATGGGACCACCAGCCTTGAGAGTCTGGGCCCCGGCTTAGGAAGCCTTCGTCCCTCAGGACTGCCCTGTGCTGGGGTGCCAGGAACCTGGGGAGGTGGGGATGGAGAACCTGGTGCACAGGCCCCCTCCCCGCCCCCTACTGCTCACTGCCCTGCCACCTGCTGCCCTCCATCCAGTTCCTGACCCAAGCCTCTTTGCCAGGGTCTGGGCTCCCTTTATGAGTCTGTCTGTGTCACGGTTGGAGGCCCTGTTTTCCCAGGGCCGGGAGGCCCCTCCTTCCCACCCCTTTGCTGGGCGTTTTCTGTTCAGGCACACAGTGCAGGACCCCAGGTGGTCTGGGACTCAGCAGCGAGGCCTGGCGCCTCCTCGGGACGGAGGGCAATCGTGACGTGACAGGGCAGGCTTGCGGTGCTGGGGCCCTACGCCTAGAGGACCGCCACTGCTGTCCAACACCTGCAGTGAGGGGCCCACAGGTAACATGCACCGCGGTCCTCAGATATGGGTGCGGCACACAGCATGGTGTGGACTGGTGCACCACGGGCGCTTGGGCAGGCTAGGAAGCGTCAAGGTGCCTGCAGCTTTGGGACTTCTA
Source organism: Phataginus tricuspis (assembly GCA_029783875.1). Lineage (NCBI taxonomy): Eukaryota > Metazoa > Chordata > Mammalia > Pholidota > Manidae > Phataginus > Phataginus tricuspis. The sequence continues at coordinate 3,196,726 of JAQQAC010011420.1, forward strand.
GAAAGATGAGGGTTTGCACAGATCAGGGGTTTCAGGAGGGCCCTGGCATCTGTCACAGTGTCAAAACTGAGTCTGCCCATCAGAGCCTCTGCGGCTGCAGCCGGAGCCCACCAGACCTGTGTGCCCCCCACAGTCAGCCCTGAGGCCGGCGGGCTGCCAGTAGTGCCAGGGTAACAGTGGCCTCGTGGAGGATGAAGGTGACATTTCAGATGAACATGTGAGCAGCAGGACCTGGCAGGGGTGGGAGTAAGCCAACTGGTGGCAGGGGAGTTTGCAGGGCAGCGCTGGACATTGGGCATTTCTGACCTGCCAGCTGAGGGGCCAGTCCTCTCTGAGCTGGACGTAGGGCGCCCTCTGCTGGTAATGTCCAGAAGCTCAGCACCTTTGTAAGAGAAAGGTTGGCTGTCCTGCTGCGTCTTCACCACTCACAGAATGTCCCTTGGTCCCCGCCCCCGGGCTGGTAGACCATCTGCTGTCCCTGCCGAGGAGGCTGCCATCCATTCATTCCTGAGGACCTCAGTGTCCCAGGACCCTGCCCAGACGTGTTCCCTGATGTAGACCCAGCAGACAGGGTGAATGGATGTTTCTCCGGGTGCACACCTTTCTCACCTCCCAAGGGTGCCGACGCATCACGGCCCTGGCACGCTGCAGCCTTCCAGCCCTTCGACTTTCCGTCCCATGGGCTCCAGTGGCTCCTGTTAAAGTCATCAGCCCTCTGGGGCCCGGGCTGGCAGACCACTGTGAGCCAAGCCGCGTGTGACGGCGGTGCCGTTGCCTCTGCCGCCTGCAGCTCCTGCAGAGGGCGTGGGAGAGTCCAGGGGCCCGAGGTCCCTGAGAGGACGCTCAGGCTGCAGGCAGTGGGCCTGCCCAAGGCCGGGGCCGGGGAGGTGGGGCGCTAGCACGCCCTCCGCCGGGGAGACCTGTGAGTCTGCCTGCTCTGGGGTGCGCACCTGATCCTCCAGACCCCTCCCTGGCCGTCATGGTGAGGGTCGCGGAGTTAGCCTCCCTGGGGGTCTTCCGCTGAGCGCCTGGGACCCCGGGGTTCAGGAGCCCCTGAGGGCAGGCCGCTAAGCCTCCATGCTCGCTCATTCGCTGTGCTTCCTGAGACAGGTGGTGGGCCTCTCGGAGGCCAAGGCTTCTCATCCGTGAAATGGGCCTTAGTGTCTGCCCATGGGGTGTTGTGGGGGTCACATCCAATGGCTGGGCTGGCTGTGTGCTTACACAGCACACCTGGAGCGGTCGCAGGGAAGGCTTGCTGGGTCAGCCTTTCCCTGTCCTCGGTGTGATGCAGCATGGCCCACAGGAGGTGCTGGGCACTGTCGGTTGGGTGAATTACTGACTTACCTCCATGTGCCCGTCCAGCAACCCCTGGAGCTACGTGAGCCAGCGGGATCATCCCTTGTCTTTTGGGTGAAGCACCCAGTTCAGAGTGCATCCTCCCGTGCGCTGCTCACGCCGGGTGCCCGGTAGGCCCTGGGAAGGCCACCTCGGGCTCAGGCTGCAGGCGTCACGGCATCCTGTGTCAGTGGGCACCCTGCCTGGCCTCCCGCCACCCTCAGAACCAGCCTGGCCCTTACACGCTGTGGCCACCCCCTCCCAGAGTGCTCTGGGCCGACCCCCTCCCCGCGCACCAGGTGCCCTGTCCGTGCCCAGAGTGCCGCACTCTTGCTGAGGGCCTGCACCATGGCAGTCCCTCTTGGGGAGAGTTCCCTGCGTCGCGTGGCTGGCCTCATGCCCATTCTGCATATCCGTTTGCTGCCCTGGAGAGGCCTGGCCTCGCTGCTTAGAGGTGCTCCCTCCATCATTTTTATAGCAGCCTGTTGACTGGGCTGTAACAGGCCCCTCCCTGGCCTCCAGGCTGATGGCCATCACCCCTTCCACTCGTCCTCTCCCACAGGCCAGGCACCCAGGAGGGGCTGGGGGAGTGCGTGTAGCACATGCACTCGCTGGGATGAGGGAACGCCCTGGAAAGTGGGTCTGAGGGTTGGAGGTGCAAGGAGAAGAGCCCACCTGCACCCCAGTGGCCCACTACCCTAACCTGAGCCCCTGCCGCACCCCACCCACAGCACCGGCAGCTGCTGAAGGACAGCTTCATGGTGGAGCTGGTGGAGGGGGCCCGCAAGCTGCGCCATGTCTTCCTGTTCACCGACCTGCTCCTCTGCACCAAGCTCAAGAAGCAGAGCGGAGGGTGAGTGTGCTGGGGCCCGTCCTGCTGGCAAGGGAGGGTCTCTGGAGAGGCACAGGGTCAGTTCTGTATATGGAGGAAACATAGCTCTTTAAAGACCTTTGACATGAGCCTGGAGGGGTAGGTATGCGACCAGGCTGCTCTCAGGTAACTTATATTCTGTTTCCAACTGGATGTGATGCTGGGCTCAAGGCCACAGGTCATCATTAACAATCTAGTTATGTTCCGGGTCAGGATGGGTGACCGTGCAGTTACCCTTCAGTGAGAGGGGAACCTGACTATAACCTTAGGTGTTGCTGCAGGACTGTCATACTGTGACCTGGGAAGAGTGAGTGATGGTCAGGGGGCTGCCTGGTCTGGTGCAGGCTGGCCCCTCCCCTGCCCTTGACAGGCATCACTAGATGATCGCTGCACTTGGTCTCCCCAGACATGGTGATGGCCCCTGAGTTGTTCTCAGCATAGGCGTGCAGAGCCCCCACAGCCCCTCCCAGAGACCGGACCTCCCAGGTTGCGTGGGCTGGAATGGAGGAAGGAAGGTCACGTTGGGAAGGACCAGAATTGGGCTCCTCCCCCCATTCTGCCATTGTCATACTTAGTGGATTTAGTTAACTCAGAAGAGAGCCTCGGTTTCCCCAAGTCAGGGAATTACACATGGTAGATCTGCTGCTCCTCATACGCTGCAGCCCTGCCGTTGGTGCCCTCGGTGTGCCCCGTGTCAGGGAGCCCGTGAGCTGCCACCGTCGGCGCAGGGTAAGATCAGTCAGGGTTGGTCAGACCCTCCGGCCTGGATCACACGCGGGGCGCCGGCCCTCGGGGATCGCAGGGCCGGGATTGCAGGGTCTGCCAGTGGCCTCATGCCGGCCTGTCACACGGACCATGTGCTGGGTTTTAGAGTCCTGCAAACTGTACAAGCCACAAACACAGTTTTCTGGCTCTTGAAAGCAGTGCTGATAGCAAAGGAAGTCAGCCAGTATGCTAACATGCTTTTTCCCCCACCCAGCAAAACCCAACAATATGACTGCAAGTGGTACATCCCTCTCACGGACCTCAGCTTCCAGATGGTGGACGAGTCAGAGGCAGCCCCCAGCATCCCCCTGGTGCTGGATGAGGAGCTGGATGCCATGAAGATCAAGATCTCTCACATCAAGAACGACATCCAGAGAGAGAAGGTGGGGCCCGCTGGGTGGGAGTGAGACTGGGCTCTGTGGCGCGAGTGGGCAGAAGCCCCTGGCCCACAGGCCAGTGGGTGAGCTCTGCTGTGCAAGACCCCCACTTCCAGGACCCCTGTGAGCCCTTGGAGCGGTGGGCGTCCTGTCAGGGTCGGGCTGGTGCCTGGCTGCCCTGATGGAGTCCCAGGAGGGAGCCTGGACCCTTGGGGTGTTCTGGGCTGCCCCAGGTTGTTTCTGGAGAGGTTTAGAAGACTTGAGGGGCTCCCCCCTCGTGTGGAGGGTCATCCTGGGCCAGAGCAGGTGCTGTGCAGTGGCACAGATGGGTTGGGTCTCAGTCCAGGGACGCCCAGCTGAGGTGTATGCAGCAGGCCGGGTTGTCCTGGGCCCTCACCCACCTGCTGTCCTCCTGCGCCACCAGCCCTGGAGGCTGAGGAGAGCGCCCGGAGACCTGGGTGACTGCCGGTGGCTCATTCATCCAGATGGGGCCGTGCGCCCGCAGCCGGGTGTCCTGGAGCAGGCGGCAGGCCAGGGCCCTGTGCTCCAGCTGTTGAGCCCTGTGCCTGGCCACCGCTACCCTTGTCCGCACTGTGCCCTTCGTTTAGTGGCAGGCAGCGTGGTCTCCTCCCTGGGGTGGAGGGGCTTCAGGAGGGGGGGGCACAGCCCAAGGCAGGGAGGGTTTTCCTGACCAGGCCCCAGGGATGTGTCTAGTCCTCCTTGGGGACCCTCACAAGCACTCTGGGGAGGCCTGATGCTGAAGTGTGGTCGGATCCAGGAAGGCACAGGGGCCCTCTGGGTCACCATGGCCCCTGGACATTGTCCAAGTTTGGAGGGATCAAAAGGAGGGAGTTTGGAAGGTGTCCCCTCTGCCCTCATGAGAGGAAGAATGGATTCCTTCAGGAAGCACTGACTGAGCGCGCCTGGCAGGCCGTGCTGGGCCCCGACCCCGCGGCCCGCGGCAGCTGACCGAGGCCCGAGCGCTGGGCGATGGGGACTGGCCGGGCGGGGACGGGTGGCCCGGGCGCAGTGGAGTGAAGGTGAGCGTGTGGCCTCTCCCCACAGAGGGCAAACAAGGGCAGCAAGGCCATCGAGAGGCTGAAGAAGAAGCTCTCGGAGCAGGAGTCGCTGCTCCTGCTCATGTCCCCCAGCATGGCCTTCAGGGTGCACAGCCGCAACGGCAAGGTGAGCGCCCGCCGTGGTCCCGCCCAGCAGGCCAGGGGCCCCTGCCCTCCCAGGCAGGCCCACCTGGCCCCCAGCTCCCATGTGGGCTTTGCAGCGGCAGCCCATTTCTTCTGGAAAGCATCCTCTTGCTAGGAGAGGCTTGTCTAGCATGGCAGGCACCAGCACGTGTCCCTTTGACCGGCGCTTGGGCCACAGGCCCCGGGCTGACTGCTGGGAGGTGGTGGGGTCTGCAGGGAGTCTGGGGCAGTGCGGGTGGGGGAGGGCTGGCAAGTTCCTACAGACTCAGGCCTTTATACAGGGGTGCCTTCTGGGAGGGAGCCTTGTAGGCAAGAGAGGTCCCTGCCCCCCCGGGTCTGGCTCCCAGTGCCCTGGGAGCCTGGGACTCTTCCTCCACAGGTGTCACACATGCTTGTCAGCCTGCAGCTAACAGAGCCGCAGGTAGGCTGTCCAGGACCCTTGTCTCGGGGGTCGGGCCCGGGGCTTATGGGTTGGACACAGGTGGTCAGGGTGGCCTCAGCCGTCACCTCTGCAAATCCCACCTGGTAACCTCCTCTGTGGCCCTGAACTGCAACACTCCATGCTCTGACCCAGGCAGGCCAGACGAGGGCTGGTGCCAGAGGTGGGCCTGCAGAGGGCGCGGGAGCTGTGGCCGAAGACCACTGGCGGGAGGGGTGGAGAGTCCCAGAAGCTACGGGCGGTGCCGTGATCCCCCCCTGGCCCCCAGGCCGGGCCACGGTGCCTGTGCTTTGCGGGGGTGCCCCAGAGGACTCCATGTGGATGGCGGTCGGAGCATCACCTCAGCTGCATCAGAGATAACTGGGCTGTGTCCTCGCCTTCCTAGAGTTACACATTCCTGATTTCATCTGACTACGAGCGCGCGGAGTGGAGGGAGACCATCCGGGAGCAGCAGAAGAAGTGTAAGTGGCTCTGCCTGGTAGGACTTCTGCTTTGGGACCTTAAGGTGGATGCTGTTCTCCGTGGTTTCCGACCTTTCTGTTCCCTAAGGCGGCTGGACGTGGAACTTTTCTCCAAGTGAGATGTTCTGTGGAGCTCTAATAGGAAACAACTGGAGAGTTGCTGTCCTGCTAGGGCCCACACCCTCTGTGCTTCCAGGCCTCTCCCACATCCCCTGACATTCTCCCCCAAGCCTCCCCTGAATTCCCAGCCTGCCCCCTGGGGCCACCTCGCACCCCCTGGGCCTGCCACACGCACAGCTCAGCCCCTTGCCTGCCCGTCCAGGCTGCCCCGCAGCCCAGCAGGTGCTGATACCAAAGGGCCCTTGACTGAGCCCACCGGGCACCCCCACTGGCCCCACTCCCCTGTCCCGGGGCCTCCCTCTGCCACGCCCAGGCAGGGCGCTCACTCCCCTGGACAGCCCAGCCCCTTTGCTGGGTGCTTCTCTCTGTGCGCAGGCCTTTCCTGCCCAGCTCGGAGCTGTCCCGGTGCTGCCTGGCAGTCTTCGTGGGTAGGAGGCAGACCCACCCCAAGTCCTGGGGCTGCAGCTGCCTGGTTCCCTGCTCTGCCCCTGAGCCGTATGGCTTGGGACTCCTGAGCTATCCTGGCTAAGTGGCTCCCACATGCTTTCTATGTGCCACTGTCCCACTTGCAGGGGCACCTGGCTGAGCCCTGTGTCCAGGGTGGGCTGGGGCTCTGTGCCCCTGCCCTGGGCTGACCTCCCATCCCTTGGGCGTGTCATGCATACCTGTGCTGATCCGTGCCCCTCCCCCTCCCTGCAGTGCCCCTGCACCCTGGGGAACAAGGCATTCCTGGCAGCTCTGGTGGCTGGTTCCTGCGGCCCAGCCTGTGCTCGGTCCCCAGGGCACCCAGACCACTTGCAGAGTGGCAGCCTCTGTTCCCTGCTCAGCATTGTACAGAAATAAGCCCCTTCCTTGCCAGTGGAGAGATGGGAGCCCGCATTAGCAGAGTAGAGGGCAGAACCATGCTGGGTGTCTGGGGACGCCCTGCAGGACGGTGCTCCACGTGGCCCTCTGGCACTTGCCATGTGGCTGTGCTTGGAGTGCAGGCAGACACCTATGCTTTTAAGCATTATGCCGATTCTTCCTACCCTCTGGGGCTGCACGTCACTCTGCCACTTACTGCTGCTCGCTGGGGTGTGGTGAGGGTCCAGTGCGGGGACCTAGGAGTAATGCCCTCTGGGTGTCCCAGGAGGTCCGAGAGCCCTGTAGACTGGCTGGCTGATGCACCCATGCTCCCCCATCTCAGGCTTCAAGAGCTTCTCGCTGACGTCCGTGGAGCTGCAGATGCTGACCAACTCATGTGTCAAGCTTCAGACTGTCCACAGCATTCCACTGACCATCAACAAGGAAGGTGGGCCACCGTCCAGAGGCCGCCACCCCTTCCCGTGTCAGTGCTGTCCTTGGGACCGTAGCTTGTGATTTCGGAGGAATGCGTGTGCTGTTTGGGCCTGCTGGCCCCTTCCAGGACTGGACGGGATGGGTTAGGAGTGGTGTCTCCCAGCTGCTGGGTGGTTAAGGAGACTGATGACTTTGTCCCTAGTCACAAGGCACTCCACAGACCTTCCCTGCCCTGGGTCTCATCCTCCTCCTCTGTCCACCCTAGCCAGGTGCCTCCCTCCCACACCCTCTGTCATGCTGCGTTTTGCGTACACTCTGGTTGACACAGGTGCACGCATGTACACGTGCCACCCATGTTGCTTGCAACCCCAACCCCTCACCTGTCCGGGGAACGTTATTACATCTTGTCTCAGTCACTGGTCCACCTGTGCTGTGACCCCAACTTAGATCCTAAGGTCCCTGAGTCACAGGCCACGATGGGTCTGTTTCTGGCTCTTGACATCGTCTCGCGCCTTGCCAATGACAGGCACACCGTGCCCCCTTGATGGCTGATTTTGAAGCAGAGCCTGTCGCCTGCTTTCCCCTCTCACAGACACTCACTTCTCTGGTCTCCTGCACAGATGACGAATCTTCTGGGCTCTACGGGTTCCTGAATGTCATCGTCCATTCTGCCACTGGCTTTAAGCAGAGTTCAAGTAAGTGGCTGGTTTGGGGAGGAAGGTATCAGGGCACTGAGCCTGAGGGGATGGGTTCCAGGAACTGGCCCCCTTTACCATCAGGCACCGTTGAGGTGCCGGTGCTGGTTGATGCCCAGAGGGACCTGCCATTTCTGTGCCTTCCTCAGGTCCTGTGAGCCGGTGAGCTGCCCTGTTCAGCCGTGTCATGTAATCACAGGTGCCAGAGTTTGCAGACAGAAAACATGGCCTAGGTTCCAAGCTAGGGGGGCCATGGCACCTTGACCCCATCAGCAAAGTAGATTTGGCTGCCCTGACGAGCTGGATGGATACCCTCTTCCTCTTTTCCCTTTGGAGGGGTCCCTCACCTACTCGAGCTGTCAGAGCAGTGAGGGCTGGCTGTGTTTCAGTCCAGGAGGAGTGCTACACATCTCAGCACGGCACCTCCAAGCAAGCTCTCAGGGCGCCTCAGAGGAGGGCATAGGCAAGGCACCATTTTGCTAACCTTTCCTGCTTTTGCTGCAAAACGAAACGACAGTCCCTCAACAAGCCACAGAAGAGAAGGTTATTACTTCCAAACCATCCATACACCATAAGGGACGTGTGCCCAGAATGTATAGAGAATTCATAGAATTCAATACTAAAGAGAAAACCCAATAAAAAAAAATTGAGCAAGAGAGGTGGATTGACCCTTCACCAGGGAAATGCAAGTACTAGTAACACAGGAAGAGATGCTCTTCGTCACAGGGAAACGTCCATCAGAGCTACAGTGCAGCACCGCCTCGCACCCATCAGTACGGCGATGGTCAGGAGGGTTCCCGGTGATGAATCCTGGCTGGGGGGTGCGGGGAACCTGGGCCCTCAGACGCGGCTGGTGGGAATGCAGAGCAGCTCTGCCGCCCTGGAAGACACTTTCTCAGATTCTTAAAAAGTTAAACACACCCCTACCCTGTGACCCAGCAGCCTCTCTTAAGTATTTACTGAAGAAAATGAAAACATATGTCCACATAAAGACTTGGACGTGAATGATGAACAAAACATGGTGTATCCATGTATAGACCAGCACTTGGCAATGAAAGGAACAACGGCTGAGACAGGCAGCCACGTGAATGAGCCTAAAAAAGTTAATGCTGAACAAAAGACCCCAGATGCAGATGACTACTTGTGTATGAGACTTTTAGAAAAGGCAAAACGTGGAGGCAGAAAGCCTATTCATGGTGGTCTAGGACTTGGGATGGGAGGAGAAGTGACTTCATTTGAACCCAAGGGAGCTTTTGGGGTGAGAGCAGAGTCCTGAAATGACAGTGGTGCAATTTGCACAAGTGTGTGAATTTACTAAAAATCCTCAGACTTAAAACGGATGGCTTGTATGGCAGGCAGGTTATACCTCCCTAAGGCTGTTGAATGTGCATCATTGTTCTCTGGGGCCCCTTTCTCTGTTAGGCAGCCCCACAAATGCTGGTATTTTGGGGACTTCCACCTGGGCCTTCCTCCCTCACTGCAGACTCCTTCCTACTCCCAGGGACCCTCCCATCAGCAAGGCGGATGAGGCCTGGAATGGCCTCTCCAGCCCTACTTACCCACTCCTGGCCTCCCTCTGTTACCTTTCCATTCGTCTACTCAACGTCCCACGTTCTAGACTCCCCGTGCCCAGATGGAACCTATCCCTGTGACCCCCAAACTTGCTCCTCGTATTTCATGTCCTGTCCATCCTGCGGCCAGGCTGGAAACCACTGTCCAGTTCACGGGTGATATCAGTGACATGCCATTCTCCAGTGGAGTTTCTTCATCAGCTCGGGCCACCTGCCCTGGCCTTCTCCCTGGTCCCAACCACCAGGCCTCGCTGCCCTCTGCTCACCCTGCACCCTACAACCTGCCTAGTCCTGAGGTGCTCTCAGTGCCTGGCACTGGCCTGCTGCACCCTTCCCCGATGACCTGGCAAACTCATAGTGGGTCTGCGCAGGTCCTCCTCGTGTGTAACCTGGCCCCCCGGTGTGTCCTGCTGGCGGTGATGGCACATTTTCCCAGCCGTAGGGTCCTGTGCCAGCAGAGGCTTGAGCTCACATGGGGTTTGCCAGTGACTGGGTGACAGATGTCCTGAGAGGCCCTCATTCCCACTGCACTGCAGACGGTCATCGCCAGAGGTGCCAGTGTGCGTGCTGGACGCTGGTTTCGTGTTTTACTTCCAAAAAGAAAATTCAGACCATTTTGTTTCTTGTTTTGGAAATATTGCGTGGGTAGTGTGGAAAAGCACGGCCATCCCCTGCATCTCCCTCCCGCAGATCTGTACTGCACCCTGGAAGTGGATTCCTTTGGGTATTTTGTGAATAAAGCCAAGACACGCGTCTACAGAGACACGACTGCACCGAACTGGAGCGAGGTGAGGCAGCGCTTCTGGGCAGCCAGGACACTGTCCACGGTGTCTGAGAGCCCGAGCCCTGGCGGCTTCCAGGTGGCTTCCCCTGAAGGCCAAGGCGAGGTTGCCCTGGCGTCCCACCAACATTCCAAGAATCTCCTGGGGCAGGGGAGGGGAGGATGTGTCCGAGAGATTTTATCTTCCTATTCCTGAGAATCATACTCCCCACCACCACCTATCACAAAGAAACCACCTGTATTGCCAGAGAAGTGTTCAGGAAAAGAATTTAAAAGGGATTTTGTGCCGCCTTTGTTATTGCTTTGTATTTGCTTGGTAGGTTTCCATAGAGTGTTTCCCCTGAAGTTGGCATGAGTTCACCTGCTTGGTTGCTGGAAGCCAGGCCCTCTGCTCATGGGGGCTGGGGACCCAGAGGCCCTGCTCTCTGGCCTCACTGGGCTGAAGGCTCCTATTTGCTTGTCCCTGGTATTGGTTTTTTAGTTTGCTGCTCGGTTTTTCTCCACCTTGGAGAACTGCCCGCATTCCGTCTTGCTTTGAGCCTTCAGGAGTGGGGGGTAATTGCAAAGTGGCCAGTATCCATGAGGTCCCCAGATCCATGAGGAATGCCCTCTCCTAGCCTGGAGCAGCACAGCCCTCACAGGACGTGGGCCACGGCAGCTGGGCTGCAGAGCACTTCCACGGCGCAGTCCTGCCGAGGAGGAAGCTGAGACCCAGTGGACTGCCTGGCCCACCTTGGGTTGTGTTGCTGGTGGAACAGTGAGGCCAGAACCCAGGTCTCGGCATCGCCTACTCTGATCATCAGACTTGCTGCCTCTGTGGTTCTGGGACCCTGGGGGTCTGGTCATGATAGCTCTGGGTGTCCCTGCAGAAGGGCTGCTGTGAGAAGGGGGAGATCAGAGCTGGTGGATCCATCAAAGGCTTTTCAGAGAGCGAGAGGCCCACGAGGCAGGGGTTCCAGGCACCGTGCAGTGTTTTCGGCGTGAGCCAGAGCTGGAGGCTCACGGAACATTCCCGAGAAGCAGGTCACCTGCAGCTGCCTTGGCCCTGCATCTGGATCGTCCAGGGGTCCACGTGTTCCTGGCAGGCACACCCTCCCCACGCCTCTCCCCTCCTCCACTTCCCTGCCAGGAACCCATGCCGAGGAAGCATTGGTGGGAAATACAGAATTGACTGAAGCTGTTGTGGGGTGACGGGGGAGGCTGGCGCCACTCCCCTCAGCAGGCAACTCCGGAGCCTGTGGGAGTAGTTCCTCCTTCTAGGCCTCTCTCTCTCCTCTGTCACCTCCCCGGGTCAATTATTTATTTCCCTTCAAACAGACTTTTATGTTTTCAGAGCAGCTTTAGGTCTGAGCAGAAAGGACAGGTTTCCCATATACCCCCCATCCCTGCACACACACAGCCTCCCCCACTATTGATGCACCAGAGTGGGATGCTCGTCACAATCAGTGGACCTGCACTGACACCCCATTATTACGCACTGACACCCCATTATTACGCACATCCGCAGCGCATCAGCATTTGTGAGCAGCCCCAGGAGCCTCTGGTGCGGGTGGTGGGGAGCTGCCCTTTGAGGGGCTAGTCAGGGAGTCTGGGTTAGGTTTGAGAGGCATTCACAGCTTCCGAAGCACCCAAACTGGGCCCCTGCGCGAGGCTCACGGGAAAGTAGTTTCTGAGAGTCTGTGTTGCAGGACGTAAAGGAGGGTCCCCCTGGGCAGCAAGGACACTTTTCGGCCACGCGCTCAGACCTGTCTGCTGACGTGGGGCTTTCCTTCTTTCCTGAGGCTGCAGGAGTTTGAAATCGAGCTGGAAGGCTCCCAGACCCTGAGGATACTGTGCTATGAAAAGTGTTACAACAAAGCCAGGCTCACCAAGGAGGATGGCGAGAGCACAGACCGGATCATGGGAAAGGGCCAGGTCCAGGTGAGGCCCTCCTCGGCTCCCTTCAGGGCCCCCTCTGCCCCTGCCCCTCTCACACCCCCGGTCCAGAGTGCCATGTTCTTCCCTGGTGGACGCCCAGAGGCACTGAGATGGCCTACGGTGGGGGACCCTGGGCTTGCAGAGGCGGGCAGGCCCAGCTCTGAGACATGCGCCGTGGGGACCAGGGCCAGTGCCTTCATGGGCCCTTTCCTGCCCCTCTGTCTGAGTGTTGTGCCCCATCTTGTCCTGTAAGAATTCCAGTTCAACTTGTTTTTCCAGCAGGGGCCCCAGTTCTTCATGGCCTCCGGAAAGCCCGGAGCAAAGCAGTAAGGTGATGCCTCACCTGCGCGGCCATTACGAGGCCGATTCTTGTAAAAGCACAAGAGTCTCAGGGCCCACCTGTTTGACATCCCCTTCTCTAGCCTCTAGATGCAGTTACAAGGGGTGCAGCTGCATCCCTAAATGGGGTGGGCATAGATCCCCCCAGGATTTGGCATAGAACACCCCGGTGGGCAGGTGTCCATAAAGGCCCAGCAGGGGATCCCCGGGTCCTCAGAGGAAACCAGGAGGCCCTCAGTTCTTCGTAAGTTTACCCAGGCCCTGGAAGCCCACCCCAGCTTTTACATGCCTTGGCAGTTAGGAGCTGTGCTGCCTGCCTTGTGTGTATTGTACCTGCACTTACGCTCTTCTGCGCCCCATTTAGAGAAAGTCTTGGTATCCACTTTCCTTATGGGACACCTTAGCAGACGCAGCTAAGCAGGTTCCTCCTGCCCTGCCCTGCCCCGGAGGTGGGCACTGACTGCTCCCTAATCCCCTTGTACCTATCCTGGGACCCCAGTGAAGCCTCTTGGGCAGTGGGCTGGGCCTCCCAGTGCCTGGAGGAGGACAGTGCTCCCCAAGAACCCCACCTCCCTTCCCCGAGGGCAGGAAGCAAAAATCCTTTTGTGGTGAAACACTGAGCAGCAGGGAAAGACCAGAGGCGGGGTGACGGCCCCTGAGTAATTGTCTTTGCAGGGAGGGCCCACGTGTTCACCATGCAGACAAGCAAGGCCTCAGTCAGCAGTGGCTCCAGGCCCTGCTATGGCTCACCAAGTTTTTGGGAGATGCACGCGGCCTCTTGTCCCACCTCGGAATCTTGTTAGGGGCTCAGTGGCTTAGGGCCTCCGGGGCCCACCCTGTACCTTGAGACCAGGCCCGAAAGCAGAAATGCTCTCTGATGGCCCTATTCCTGCCCCCTCAGCCCACGTCTCCGAGGCAGCAGGCCTACAGCCTTGGCCAACCCCACGGACTGGACCCTCCTAAGCGGGGGAGCCTGTGTCCTGGACCTGAGTCCTACCTGTGGCCTAACTTGGTGAGAAAGACATGGCTCCTCCTTACTCCCTGTCAGCCTGGCCTGCCATTGGGCCAGCTGTAGGGTCTTGTAGCACAGGGCTTCAGGTTGCAAGCCAGAGTTAGTCATCCCACCTCTGGGGTCCCGGCCAGAAGTCTGTGACCAGCCAGGTCCTTACCTCCACCACCAGGGTCCCACCTTGACAGATGTGTGTGCTTACTGCGTAGATGGGGCATTGTGGGGGTACCCGCATATGTGATGTGGATACTTAACTGCTGTATGGCTCACAGGGGCCGACTCCCCCACAGTGTCCTTCAGACCCAGCCCCGTATTTCCCCAGAGGTCTCGTTCACCCTCTGGGCTTTCTGGGGAATCTGGTGGAGTGAGTCAGCCACAGATGGGCCAGCTGCTCCTCAGAGGCGTTTCCCGATTTTGCTGTTCCTTGAGCATCGACCCTTTTGAAGCTGCCATGTTTTGGTCCCTAGCAGGTGAGGTCTTCGCTCAGGCCCATCCCATCCCCACCCTCAGCTGCTCGGTAACCCTGCACCCCAACACCCTTTTCCTTCTGCAACTTGGCATCTACCCTCAGCCCGGGCATCCCTCACCTGCACCCAGGCCCTGACCCGAATGTTGCACAGCCCCGTGGTGAGCTGAGGATGGCAACAGGCCGGGTGCCCAGCTGCTTTGGCCCATCAGACAAGGCTAAGGGAGGCTCATATTCCACCAGCCTTTGACTAGTCATCCATGTCTTCCACCACTAGAGTCCCAGGGATGGTGGGATTTGAACACCCCTGCTGGGGGTCTCCATGGAAAAGAGTAAAGAACAGAAACTTGTTTTTCTCTTTTATTATGTCAGTCCCCCTTCAGAAACCTTTTACCACAGTAGTACTGGATCTAAACAAAATACTTCTGTCTGTACTCGGCCTGTGCTGTCCAACAGTCTGAGGGTGCCAGGTGAGCACCCTGCCCTGCCCCCTCTCATCTTCTGGCTCTTTTCTGTCTCTTCCCACTGTCGGACCCCAGTCTGCATTTCCCCACCACGTCTCGGAGGACGGCCCCTCAGGAGAGTTCTACCTGCTTTTTCTCCTAGGAGGACCCAGTCTCGGGATGGGATGGGAATGCAGGACATGGACTCTGCTAAAAAAACTTACCCATGCTCTCGTTCCAGTGGCAAGGCCAGCTGTGCTCAGGGGGACTGTCAGCACGGGTATAGGGGCCGGGGCAGTAGAGCCCTGCAGCAGGGCGAGAAGGAACAGAACTCAGCGCCGAATATGACCAGGAGAAGTGGGAAGGTGTAGCAGGGTTGGGGGGTGTCACTGGATGAAGTTACTTAGAGGAAATGTCAGGAGTAGGGGGGACTCTGTCTAAACCAGCCTAGTGGGATTCTTGCTGAAGGCAGGTCAAGGCACTCGGGCATCCCCCGGGGACAGTGGGGGATGAGGAATTTGGTTACATGTCAAAGAATCAGCTATCAAGGATGGGGGATTCTTGCTAACTGACTTAGCAGGATTCTTGATAAAATTGGGCTCTTGGGTACCTGCCTGAGGGTGAGACCTAGTTGGAAAAACAGCTCAGAAGAGCCTGTGAGTTTAGTCAAGGGGAGACTCTGCCAACTCGTCGGCCCTGCCTCCGCCACGCCTCGTGTGATGGGGGTGAGTCATCCCTCTGCCCGTCTAAACTTGTTTCCTCACATGTGAACGGTGAGGGCCGTGCAGCTGTGCTGGGGGCCTTCGGTGCCGGCTGCTGTTGTCATTATTTGCCATCATGTTGTTAGTGAGAATGTTGTGGTTAGGCTCTGGCTCCTCCCCCACGTCTGTCTGTCCTTTAGTAGGAAGCCTGGCCCTGAGCCGTCATTAGCTGGGAAGGAATCCCAGCACTGCGTCGGCATTTGTGAGTCACCCCGAGTAGGCAGCGCCGGCCTGTCCCCGGAGACCCTGGGCTCCTGGAGGGCCTTGTTTATGAACCGGTATCCCTGGGAGGAGGAAGGAAGTAGGACCTGCAGTGACACCCTGCGGCCCCAGCCAGGCCTCTTCCCACCCCCAGCCCCCAGGGACACTTTTCTATGTGGGGTACGCAGGGACGGGGGACGTCCATGACTTGGGGTTCTCACCTTCCAGCATGCCCTGTGGGAGGGGCGTGTGGCCCTGTGGGAGGGGCTTGTGGCCCTGTGGGAAGGCGTGTGGCCCTGTGGTAGGGGCTTGTGGCCCTGTGGGAGGGGCGTGTGGCCCTGCGGGAGGGGCTTGTGGCCCTGCGGGTGGGCGTGTGGCCCCGTGGGCCCTGCTGTTGGAAGTGGGGGGATAATGTGGCCCCTGCCACACCCCAGGCACCCTCTGCCCCATATATACCTTCACTCACGTGTTGAGTAGGGGTCCTAACTTCCCCTGAGGCAGGAGGGGCAGCCCCCAGGTGTCAGTAGCCAGGGGAAGATCTAGAGGTGCCAGGAGGACAGAAGCTGGGCAGGTCCCCAGGCACCCCGAGAGAGAGACCAGGGGTGGAAGTCAACCCCAAGCTGCTCACACACCCGTCTGGATAAGAGGCGTCAGAGTCACGTGGGGCCCTAGGTCCCCGTCTTCCAGGCCTGGGGCCTGCGTCAGTCTGGCTTTGCTCCCCTGCGCGGTACTGGTGGGCTGAGGGTTCAGGAGCCTCCAGACTCAGGTTGCAGTCAATGCTCTTCGGGTGACTTGCCAGGGACCCACCTCCCCCGCCCAAGGATGGAAGTTCTGTGAGAGGAGGGCGGAGGCTCTGCCTCCAGGGCCCAGGACAGTGAGCTAGTCTTTTCAGAGAGTCAGGCCACAGGCCAGAAAGACAGAGTCGCAGACACGGGACCCCAAGCCCTCTCGGCAGACAGATGCAGAGGCAACTCGGTGAGAAGGCAGGGCCGCCCGGTCCGCTCCCAGACACCAAGACCCACCGTGCCACCCTGGTGACTGCCCGAGGCACCCAGGCATCCCCGTCCGGGGCAGAGAGGCATAGAAGGAAGGGTGCTGTGGGTGTGCTGAGAGCCGGGCAGGTCCTGCACTAGGGCAGCCGGGGGGCTTGGGGGCGCAGTTATTTGAGGGGAGTCAGGACAGAGCAGCCTTCACAGAATTGGGATCACTGTAGCCAAGGCTTCAGGGGAGGGTTTTCCTAGATGGCGGTGTCAGGATCCATGCCCGTGTGTGGGCTATGGTGAAGCTGGAGGGCTGGTCAGAGGTGTCCAGCCTACTGATGGCCTGACCAGGTCCTCCTGGGGCAGGCCTGGGGCCTCCCCCAGTGCCCCGGCATGTCTCGGGCCGGGGTCAGCAAAGCCCAGGGACACTGCAGCCTTGTAGCTCTTAGAGTGTCTCCTTCAGTCTTTTCTGCTCTCTTCTGCATTTGCAAATTTTCTACGTTGACTAAATCCCCTCAGCCCTGGGTTTCTTCTGCTTAGCAAGTACCTTTGTATCAAGTTCTAGAATTTTGTCTTCTTCCATTTCTCCTGCTTATGTGTCTTCCTGGGCTCAAAACTCAAATTCCAGTGGGGGCAGCAGAGCTCATTTTGTTTAATGTTTTATGTGCGTCTCGAATGAGATTGGCCTCAGGTCTCCGGTTTGACCCCTGCTTCATTCAGAGCTGGCGCTTGGGACTGGCTCTGTGTGGTTTCCCAAATTCCTCTGCTGGCCCGGGTTGCTGGCTTCACATGTGGAAACCTGGCTGGATACAGCCCGGCAGGTCCAACTCTGCCCTGTCTAGTGATGCCCTGGCACCGGCACTCCATCCCTTACCTAGCAGTGAGGTCTGCCCTCTCCCTGCTCAAGCCCCCCGTTCTGCGGCACTTGTGCCCACGAGCCCACCACAGCGTCTGGCAGCCTCAGTGTGAGTGTGGAGATACCACGAAAAGTGGTGCACATATGTTCACAGCAGCGCTGAGCAGGACAGCCTCAAGCTGGAAAGAGCCCAGGTGCCCATCTCCTGGTGAGCAGATGAAGTGTGGCCCCCCAGACGGTGGCATATTATGCAGCCATAAAGAGGGAGGGACACTGTGGCACACACAGTATGGGTGACCCTTGAAGACATTATGCTCCGTGAAATTAACCAGGCACAAAAGGATAAGTACTGCCTGATTCTACTTACATGAAGCACCTAAGACAGGCAAATTCCTAGAATTTGCCAGAGACAGGGTGGGGATGGGAATTACTGCTTAGTGAGTACAGTTTTTCTGTTAGAGACGACGAAGAAATTCTGGAGATGGATGGTGGTGGTGGTTTTATGACATTGTGGATGTACTTAATGCCACCGAATCGTGCACTTACTTGTGGTTAAATGGTACATTTTATGTTATATGTATTTTACCACCGTTTTCTAAAGATGCCCACAGGGTACAGGGATGGACGTGGGAGCTGAGACTCAGTGAGTTGCCCCTCCATGAAATCCCCGGGCTCCAGAGGGTACCTTTGGCCCCTGCCTGTGCAGCGTGGTGGAGAAGCCCTTGGTCTGCCTCCAAACCCCCCGCCACCCCTCTTAGCCTCAGCGCCCTCACCTGCAAGAGGACAGGCACCCGGCTCGCGGCAAACCCCAGTGCACGCAGCGAACGCTCACCCTGTGCCAGTGTGTGTAGCAGATACATGTGCATTTATATCATATGCATATATGTCTGGCCATTGAGATGCCACAGTGAATAAAGCAGACAAAAGCGTGGTCTTAAGCAAGCTTACCTTCTGGCAGGGGAGGCAGAGATCAACCAAATTAAAGATGAGGTGTGAAGTCCCAAGAAGGAGATGGGGTAGGGGGAGGTGTGGTTTTTAGTCAGGTGGGGGGTGCCGCGCAGACTGTTACAAAGGCACCAAAAGGCCCCACCTCCGTCACAGAGGATCATCTCAGGGCCATGCGCCCTGCCAGGGCCTCCTGTCCAGGCCGGCAAGGATGCCTTCCTGGCTTCCCTGGGAGTGGCTTGGGCGTGAGCAGCAGAGAAGCCAGTGTCACCTCCTAAACACTGCTTTGGAGGAGGCGGGTCCCAGGGGTCTCTTGCACTGGTAGCATAATAGCCGTGATTATTTTTAACGCATCTGGAGTGTCAGCTGTAAGAGTTGTGAATGTGGAAAAGTACAAGAGCAAATCCTTGTACGGGTTCCCCAGGATGGGTCCTGAGAAGGCGATGGGGACCCAGGCCTTCCTTGTCCCATCACAGATTGGGGCCCTGTATCTTTTTTCTCTAACTGGCATACCATACATGCATCCATTTCTAGTGCATAATTCAGTGAGTTTCAGTGAATTTACAGAGTTGAGTGATTGTCCCTAATAATGCAGTTTTAGAATATTCCCATCATGCCAGACAATGTTCCTTACTGTTCCCCCCCCCAGACTGATCTGCTTTTTGTCTATAGATTTGCACCTTCTGCACATTTCATATAAACAGAATTACACTGTATTAGGCAGTCTTTTTCGGGTGGCTTCCTCCACTTAGCACGATGTGTTTGCGGGTCCTCCACGTCATGCAAGTATCGGCACTTCATTCCTCTTTATGGCTGAATCACGCTCCTTCCTATGTACTCACGTGCTACGTGTGCTTCATCCACTCACCAGCTGATGGGCACCTGGGGTGTTTCCAGCCTGGGGCTACTTACGGTCCAGCTGCGTGGATGTGTGCCCACAAGTCCTCGTGTGGAAGGATACTTTCCCTCTCCCTCCGTGGATAGTAAGAGTGGGAATGGGGGGGTCGGGCAGCCGAGCGTGACTCTGTGAGGAACTGCCCTGCACTTCCGGAGCAGCTCCAGCATTTTGCATCCCCGTGGCAGCGTTTGAGGGCTCCTGTTTGTCCATATCTTCACCAGCACTTGTTACCATCTATCCTCTCTAGCACAGCTGCCTTTGGCAGTGTTCCTTTATCTGTTTAGGTGACGCTGGCACCCGGTTGGGATCAGAGAAGGGCAGCAAAGAGCTAAAGGTGTGGGCAGTCGAGCTCCAGAGGACAGATGGTCGGGCTGGGAGCTGTAGCGGGAGACCACATCTCTTCCCCTGGGAGAGTCTGTGGCTGTCTCAGAAGGCACCCTCCAGGGGGTGGGTTGCAGTGGACGCATGGAGCCAGTCAGTTGTGCTGGGGAAGCCCTGCTGGACCTCTCCTGGGTGGTGACAGTGGGCGTGGAGGAAGCTAGCCTATGAGGAGGCGAGTGAGGAGGGAACGGCATTTCCTCTCTGGACAGTTTGGTCCTCTGTTGGGCTCAGCGCGGGTGAGTAGATGCCCCGTGGTGGCCCATCAGTGACCCACCTAGCCCTGCCTGCTACAGAGCAAGCAGGGCAGCGCCCGGTGCCTGCGTCACCTGGTCTTGGCCCCTTCCCGCCCCACCCACTGCCTTCCTAGCACGGACACACAGGTGGGCGGACATTGGGGTGACCATCCACCAGGCCCTCCGACCACAATTGTCCCTTCAAGAGCTCCGCCTTGTCCAGCCCCGGGGGAGATGAACAGGGATGCAGATCTTCCCCCCCTGCACGGTGGGTGTGAGCAGACACATTCCTTGCCGAGACCCCAAGGAGCCCTTGCGGGCGTCCAAACCGTGCTTGGTTTTTCCCTCAACCTGCCATTTCCAGGTTCTCTCAACCTCAGTCTTCTATGTTTCCACCTGGCCCCCTGCTTGTTTACTTCCTGGTGCTTTAAATAGCCACGGAGAGAGCGTGCCAGCCTGAAATGCCTTTTGGGGCTGGGCTGAGTCAAGCCACCGCCCTCATCGCCCTGTTGCTCCTCATGCCACTTCTGCTTTGCTCTGCACACCTTGTTGCTTGGAGCCCAGCCAGCTTGGGGGCCGCCTTTCCCACTGGAGCTGCCGCGAGGGCTGGGGGCCCTGGGAGGAGCCGCACGGCAGCCCCGTAGCCCGGGCCTGCACTGTGGAGGCCAGCTGTGGAGCCAGGTGCTGGTGGGGCTGGATGTCAGCACGGGGGTGGCCGAGGGCAGTGAGCCCCCCATCAGTGAGCCGCGCGCTGTTATCTGCCCTGAGTCCATCCAAGGCCGTCGTGCCGCTACTGGGGTCACTGGGGTCACTGGCTGGG
This sequence comes from Phataginus tricuspis, assembly GCA_029783875.1. Lineage (NCBI taxonomy): Eukaryota > Metazoa > Chordata > Mammalia > Pholidota > Manidae > Phataginus > Phataginus tricuspis. The sequence goes on from JAQQAC010011420.1 coordinate 3,216,870, forward strand.
AGAGTGCTGCCGGCCCCGAGGGATGGTGTCCCCAGAGCACATCCGGCCGTGAGGCAGGCTAGCAGGGCAGACACGTTACTCAGTATGTCCAAATACGCCCACAGGAAACCAGCCACTTGAAAAGGAAGCTTGGCTTTTCTGGGCTTTAGGGAAAACCGTGACACGCTGGAGTTCCCGTAACCAGTAGGCTGCTGGGGGAACAGGGATGTTATTTTACATATACAGTCAAAAAAGTAGAACCCGGGGGTGATCGGAAACTTTGACCTTGGGGAGCCAGACTGTGGTGGGGGGGCTTCCTGAGAAGCCTGGACAAAAGGCCGGAGGCCGGGGAGTTCCCTGTGCTCAGTCCAGCCGCGCTCCCTCCAGCCGCACCCGCTCGAGCAGCAGCAAGGCCAAGGATGCGAGAGACGCCGTCCGACCCCACCGCTGTGCAGGGCCTCCTGCGGTACTTCCATCCAAGCTGGGCAGGCTGGAGCCGGGCGGCCTCTTCCAAAAAGCACCTGTGTGCCCGTGGCCTGGCCCTGTGGACGTGCGTCCGGAGCCTCACGTGCAAGGGCAAGGTGGGCAGGCAGGTGCGCCAGGGCTTCCAGGGTGGGCCAGTGGGGCAGGGGCCCACCCCGTGCCTCCGCTTGGCCGGTGCCGCGTCTGGTTCTCAAGGGGAGAGGGGCCCAGTGATTACTTTTCTTTGGAGGGAAAGGCAAGGGTGGCTTTGGTCGAAACTGCTTCTTTGTCTCCCTTTTTAAAAACTCCCAGGGCTGTTCAGCTCCCCCTTTCCTTGGGAGCGGGGGCAGCGGCGCCTGCCCCTTCCTTCCTAGGCAGCCAGGACTCGGGAGTAACGGGCCGGCAGCGCATGCCCATCGCCTCCTCCCCCACACCTGGTCTGGTGGAGAGCCCAGGGCACAGGAGGTCCTGCCCCATGCCTCCCCTGGAGGAGGCTTTACCCAGGATTCACTCTGGCAGGGAAGCACCACTTGGGAGGGTTCCTTTTCTGAGTGATGTGTGACTGACTGGCCTTTGCTCGCAGACCCCGCCCCAGGGCAGGGTTCCTGTGGCCTGGGAACGTGACCCCTAAGGACCTGGGGCAGATGCGGAGTGAGAACCCACGGCCACCGCACACCCGGGAGGCAGGCGCTCTGTGCCCCTTGTGTCTCTGTGCTGCTCTGTCTGTACACTTCAGACCCTCGGAAGTGTTAACCAGTGGGTCCTGGGAGGGGCCCAGCAGCGCCTGTGACGAGCCTCCCTGGGGAGCAGGTGCAGGGAGCGAGGCTCGGGGCACACACCTGAGGAAGGGGGTTCCCTGTGCAGCTGCCCCACCTCTCAGCCCCCTTGCAGTGGGTAAACAAGCCATGCGTGTCCCGAGCACTCCTCTAGGCCCGGCTTGCCAAGTAGCAGAAATGAACCATTCTCCAAGGCAAGCGAAGAAACCACGAGGCCCAGGATGGGGAGGGCTGGGTTATATGGTGTTGGGCGGTGGCTCCCTGAGCTGGCTTCCCAGGAGACCTGGGGAGGTCTCTCATTTTGCACACCCCAGGCCCCACTCTGAGCTGGTAGCACAGCTCTGCCGCTGGAGCCAGGGAGGTATTTCTTTAACAAGATCTCCCCAGGTGCTTATCTGTCTAGCCTGCCGGTGTGGAATGTGTGCTCCCCGAGACTGGTGATAGAGCCCTCGTGGGTGGGGGACTCACAGCCCGACCACGAAGGCTGGGGTGTCTTACAGGAGCACAGACTGTTAGGTGACACTAAGTAGTACAGTCTCTCCAACCAGCACTCAGACAATGTTCTGGTGGGTAGAAATTCGAGGGGCTGCAGAGAGCATTCCTCCAGCCCCTCTTACTAGCTGTGTGGTTGGGAGCTGGGCCCTGGGACCTTCTGGGCCTGACTCTATGCCACAGCACTGGCCTGGACTGGAGGCCCCCCTGCACGGCCCCCTGCAGTCAGGCCATGAAACACTCTGAGGGAGAAAAGTGTGGTGAACTCTCGGACGGTATGCCCCTTGCAAGTTGCCATTGAAATTGGGTTTCCCAAAATGTAATTTAAACCGACAGCTCGGCCTCTACTGAGCTGCATGTAGCACCTGTGGAGATTGGTGAGGGAGCGGCAGGGAACAGGGCCCTGAACTGTCACTGACTCATGCCTGGGCCCCAGGCAGCAGAGGTCTGGCAGCCAGGAGAGTTCTGGGCTTTCTAGCAGGGTTTCTCCTTCTGGACCCTCTTGACTTTGGGATAGAGGTGCTGGCCAAGGTAGAGCTCCAGTTCTGACTCAGGTGTGGAGAAGGAACAGGCTTGGGTGGCTGCCCAGACCCCAAGGCATCTGATAATCGCTACTCCTTGCTTTCAGCTGGACCCCCAGGCCCTGCCGGACAGAGACTGGCAGCGGACCGTCCTCGCCATGGACGGGGTATGTACCCACGGGGCTCTGCTGGGGCTTCCCTCAGGAAGTTAGGGTGGCCCCATTCCTTCCAGAACAGTCAGAAGGAGGCTAAGCCGGAGCTAGTGTCAAGGGGAGCATGGCTGGAGTGGGAGGAGCCCTGCCAAGCAGGATGGCCTGGTGCGAGAAGCATGGTGGCTGGAGTGCAGTCACTGGCCAGACGCTCAGCATCCCTCCTCAAATGATGGTCCATTGCTTCCCTGGGATAGGCGGTATCTGACCCTGGGGTCTGCCTGTAGAAACTGAGACCTCTGAATAGCCTTCAGGGCCCTAGAAGGATTTAGACCTTAAAAAAGAAAGAAAGAAAGAAAGAAAAACACTACCACACACCAAAAATGGTCTAGGCACATGTGACAGTGTTAACATTTGACAAACAATTTGTAGTTTTTTGTTACATTATTCTCTGTGCTTTTTTCTCTAGTATTTTTTTTATGATGATGATAAGAAAGAAATAGAGGCAGTGGGGACTGTGGAGGGCATTTCTGATTGTTCCTGGCTCTTACTGAGTTGGATGAGGGCTGCCCCATCCCAGGACCTCAGCCAGCCGGCCCCGGGCTGGAAGGATTTGCAGAGACCCAGGTCCCTGGGAACTTGGGCTGTAAGGACCGGGAGGATGAGAAAGCCATGCCTCATACTCCCTCTGCAGATTGAAGTGAAGCTCTCAGTCAAGTTCACCAGCAGGGAGTTCAGCTTGAAGCGCATGCCTTCCAGAAAGCAGACGGGCGTCTTTGGAGTCAAGATCGCCGTGGTCACCAAGTGAGTGGCGAGGGGCTTGGTCTTAGCGTCTGGTGTCCCCTGCCTGAGGCCTCCCACCCAGGTGTTCCTAGAGGAAAAGAGCAGGTGTGGGTCCTCCTGCTCCGTGCATGGTTGCTATGCAGAGACGGCCCCCCAGGCCCATGGAGCATTCTGTGTGCTTAGCTACCCCCGTGTTTACTGCAAAACGTGTCCCCATCAGCTCAGGAATGTCATCACCCCCTTCCTGTGTGGGTGGGCTGGCTCCCGGAAGTGCATGGTGGCAGGGTTTTCTCCCCTTGCTCGGACTTTGTCATGCTCAGGGTCCCTGTTGGATGAGGACAGCCCCTGTCCCTTGTCACAGGTCAGCTGCCAGCTCTCTTGTTGTTTTGAGGGTGGTTCTCAGGGACGCAGGCTGCTTCCTCCCGGAATCCATTCGCTTCCCCAGTTTCGGAATCTAGCAGGGCCCTGCCTTTGCTGTCTGCATCAGATGTTCTCCGGACACCTAATTGTGCCTGAGCACCACTCCCTTCCCCACAGCGCCTCTGGACGGCTCTGGGCGCAGGCAGAGAGGACACTGAGCAGCAGCCCCAGATACGTGCCACTAACGAGGTGGCCTGGGCACGAGCTGTGCTGGGCTCCTGAATCCAGATGCCACACCAGACTGGAGCTAACCCTCCAAACAGCTCCATCTCCTGTCTTTGAAGTATGTGTGCTCCAGGGTCCTGCCTGCGAGTACTGCAGTCATCCGTGGTTAAGACAGGGAAGAGGAAAGCATTTCAGTCCCAGGACTCCCGGGGCTGGTGTCAGGCAGCCCCGTGGAGTTCTTCTCCCGGCAGACGCCGGGCTGACTGCTCATTCTGACAGGGCCCGGCCCTGGCGGAGGCCCGGCGGAACCAGGATTGGCCACTTGCCTAGCGAGTGGGTGGCAGGGCCGAGATGGTCCCATCCTCCCGGCTCAGAAACCAGACTGCTTTCCAGGACGCTGTGTGGCCACCCGTTAACCCAGGGCTGCTGATCTTTTATCTAACTTCTTTGTGGCTGAGTCCACTTAGAAAGTCCCCTGACCTTACCCCAAAGGTCATGTGGAATTCGCAGGGCCTTCAGCTACCAGAAGCCCTGGTTATCAGGTCAGGAGCTCGCAGGCGAAGGGAAAACATGCAGAAGGCACAAGGCACCAGGCCCCTTCCTTCCTGCAAAAACCCTCACCTGTCTGTCCAAGTGTGCAGACCAGTGGTGGGTCCAGCCCTACTGTGGCCCAGGTCATGGCTGCTGGGTACTCAGGGCATTTCTCTTCCCTTGCAGGAGGGAGCGATCCAAGGTGCCCTACATTGTGCGCCAGTGCGTGGAGGAGATCGAGCGCCGGGGCATGGAGGAAGTGGGCATCTACCGTGTGTCCGGAGTGGCCACAGACATCCAGGCGCTGAAGGCCGCCTTTGACGTCAGTGAGTGTCTGCCCCAGGCAGCGTGGGATGGAGGTGTGGGCAGGTGTCCGTGCCGCCGGCCGAGGCCCGTACTTGTCAGGTGACACTCTGTGCCATTTTTCCTCTTACTGTTCTGTTACTTTTAAAGTGAGGAGGAAAGGGAGTCACTGTTGTGCAGAAGCAGTTCTTAACCTGTCCTAATGTGCGTGCCTGGCTCTTGCGGAGGTGGACCTGGGGGTGAAAAAGAAGTGCCAGCCAGAGTCCAGGGGTCAGTGCTGTCTGATGGCCCAGAAGACGGGGAGCCGCCCCCGTTGTCAGATGAGCACCCCAGGACCCCAGAGGGCTCTCAGGTGGGAGGCGGCAGAGCCGTCTGATGGCTCAGAAGACAGGGAGCTGCCCCCGTTGTCAGATGAGCGCCCCAGGACCCCAGAGGGCTCTCAGGCGGGAGGCGGCGGAGCCAGGAAGTCGCGCCTGCAGACCCCGCCCTCCCTGGCTCGAGCCCTGGAAGGCCAGCCACCTCCGGAGTTGGCCTGGCCTGCAGTCTGAGGGCCGGTGGCCACCTGAGGCCAAAGGGAAGGCCTGGTTTAAACCCTAATGAAATGTAACAAGGAGTCCCAGTGTCTTCCTGTTCCCAGGCAAGGCCGGTCACGGGTAGGTGCTCGGGGGCCCCCTGCCTGGTTCCGCCCAGGCTGCCCTTGCCCAGCAGAGGAGGAGAGGCGAGGGCCCTCCCTCCCCGGTCAGAGCCGCCAGGCACTCGGAAGAAGTAGATGAGCTGCTGGCAGGGGGCGGCATCCTGGTGTGGGCCGCGCCGAGGCGCTCTGGGCCCTCCATGTCCACGCTGCCCTCAGATAACAAGGACGTGTCGGTGATGATGAGTGAGATGGACGTGAATGCCGTCGCCGGGACACTGAAGCTCTACTTCCGAGAGCTGCCTGAGCCCCTCTTCACGGACGAGTTCTACCCCAGCTTTGCCGAGGGCATCGGTGAGTGCATCTCCCACCTCCCCTCCTGGCCGCTGGTGCCCTTGGGGGGCCGCAAGGTGAGAGAACCCCTCGGTGCCCCTGCACCATGGTCTGCGCTGATGCCCAAGCTCCGAGGGCGGTGGGGGCACTGAGAGCCAAGCCGGTCCTGGAAGCCGGTGCCAGTCCTCGGAGGGCTGCCTGCTGTCCCCACCCTCCGAGCAGCCCGGGAGGTGAAGTGGCCGACACTGCCGTGCGCAGGCCTGGATGTGGTCTGAACTCCTCACTGGGATGCCTGTCCTGCTGTGCTGACCCCTGACCCTGGCCCTGTCAAGCGGGGCTTCAAGCCAGGTTGACCTGTGGCGTCCAAAGTGGGAGTGCTGGTGTACAGTGCGGCTGCAGCCGGGGGGCCATTCATCAGAGAGCCTGGTCCCCCCAGGTGCCCGGGTTGATGGCTTCATTCTGTGCCCTGCTTCTCATGCCCCGGGCTCTACTGGGCAGTAGGCAAAGTGGCTGAGCTGACTGGGATTCGTATCCAGCATCCCCTGCTATCGGTCCCCATGGTGCTGTTGGCCCCTGGAGGAACAGAAAAGGCATTCAGGTTGGCCCACCATCTCTGGGGCCAGTGTTGTGTGGGCCCAGAGGATGACAGGCCTTGACTGTCCTGTGCCCTCTGACAAGGGCCCCGGGCAAGGTGTCCAGCCCACGGTGGTGACCCCCTCACCCCACTGCAGCTCTTTCAGACCCCGTTGCAAAGGAGAGTTGCATGCTTAACTTGCTGCTGTCACTCCCAGAGGCCAACCTGGTGACCTTCCTCTTCCTGCTGGACCACCTGAAAAGGTAACCCCAGCTCTTCCTCAGGGACCAGGAGCTCCGGGACCCCCAGGCAGCAAGGGGGGTGTCCTTCCATGCCCCAGTGGCTCCCATCAGACCCCCAGCCCCTGCAGCCTTCTGTACCCACCCCTCTGGGTACTGGAGCCACTGCTGCCCTTCTCCTCCTCCGCCGCCCTCCCCTCCGCACCTCGGCCGTAAGCGCAGAGCGTGGCGCTTCAGCCACTTCCCCTCATCAGGTCATGTTCCAGAGCTGGCCAGCCACCTGCCAGAAGACCCGGGTTGGGGGCTGCTTTCAGCACAACCAGGGTAGCGTGTCTGTGCTGGGAAGCCCACCTAAGGCAGAAGGGGAGGCTCCCACCACCACCCTGCGGACTCCAGGATGACCAGACCCCCGCCTCGCGTCTGTCCCGGAGGCAGTCATGCTCTGCTTTGGCCCTCTGCAGGGTGGCAGAGAAGGAGGCGGTGAACAAGATGTCCCCGCACAACCTCGCCACGGTCTTCGGCCCCACGCTGCTCCGGCCCTCGGGGAAGGAGAGCAAGCCCCCCGCCAACCCCGGCCAGCCCGTCTCCATGACCGACAGCTGGTCCCTGGAGGTCATGTCCCAGGTGTGAGCCAGACTTTGGCCCGTGCTGCCCAGTCCCACAGAGATGGCCGCTGCCTATCCTACCCTGGCTCCTGCCCGGAGTGCCCGCCCGCGTTGTTCAGGGGAGGTGGCCGAGCTTCTGAGAGAGGGGCTTGCCAAGGGCCATGTGGCTGGGAGGGGCAGGAAGGGCCCAGGTCACTGCTCTTCCTTCTTCCTTACTGGGCTTCTTAGGGTCCCCCAGTCTGGTGTTCTCACGGGCACCCAGGCCTCTTGCCATGGGCTTCAGCCAGGAAGACCTCTCGCTGCAGCCGTGAGTGCCCGTCCGAGCCTCTCTCCTCCCCGCTCTGCCCTGGCAGGTCCAGGTGCTGCTGTACTTCCTGCAGCTGGAGGCCATCCCCACCCCAGACAGCAAGAGACAAAGCATCCTGTTCTCCACTGAAGTCTAAAGGCCCATCTCCACCTCAAGAGGCCGACAGAATGGCCTGGAAGCCTCCTGGCGAAACGAGCTATCCGTAGAGCGAAGACCAAACCTTCTTAAGGAGTCATTGGGCTGCCCCAGGGCCCGGCCATCTGCCAAGAGACAACTACCCAAGGCAAAAGGCCATGTGGCCTGGGCAGTTCTGGGCCCCAGCCCAGAGCCTGCAAGCCGAGCTGTCATCAGACTGTGGTTTTCTATGCTGCCATCAGAGGGCGTCCCAAGCCAACACGTCTCAGAGTGCAGGCCTGCGGGGGACCAGGCGAAGGGAGTGGTTCTAAGAACTTAATCAGAGTTTAAAAGATTTCTACTGGACCATGCACCAAGATGCACCCTCTGGGGAGAAGGGAACATAGGCAGATTCCCTCACTGTTGTGTCTTGAATAAACACTGCTGCTGCTTCACACCATGAGGGCCACAGCCCATCCCTGGGTGGGTGGGGGCATTTCAACTTCCCTGACTTAGAAATTCGACTCTGTTTGTAACAGGGTTTGAAAAGCTGAGTCAACACTGTGTAGCATTTGACCCCTTTCGCCTCCTTCCTGCTCTTTCTTTCTATGAGGATCTTTGTGCAGAAGTGGGTCTGCTTCGTGTTCTGTCCTTTTGCTTTGTTTCTGCCATTCCTGTGCCCCTTGGAAGGCAGCCCCCACGGAGCCTGGTAGCATCCATGGACACCAGGGGGAGGGAGGCCCAGACCATGCACTTTATGGCTTATTCTCCGGGGAGAGTGACCCATCCGCCATCCCGACGGAAGGCCTGACCTCCCTGGCTTCCTGCAGACTGTCCCCCCTGCCTGCTCACTCTCTCCCTTCCCCCAGTCGTCCCCCACACAGATGGCTTCACTCCCTCGCTCTCTGCTGAACAAACTCAGTAAACTTTTGTAAAAGTTTCCACTGGGCAGCGGCAGCTTGCTGACAGCTTGTTTTAAACTTTGATCCGAATAGCCTTTTGATACTTGAATATTTTTAAGTTTTATACATAGTTTCTAATTTTTTTCCTAACAGATTCAGATACCTAATAAGATATCAGAGTGTGCTTCATGGACGATCCGTGTCCCGGCCGCATTTTGTCTTCCTCCAGGTGCCAGCGCCGTCAGTCCTGGAGTCACCAGAGTGCTGGGCTGTGGGGAGCTGGGGACGGGCGCTGCCGCGCAGCCAGGCCCTGGGGGTGGGGCCCGTCCTGGAGCAGGCGGCGGACGGGCCAGCTGGCTCCCCCCCCTCCTGCTGCGCACATCCCTTTGCAGGAGCCAGAGCATTCCTGGTAACCCTCTGACACAGAGAAAAGAGAATGAGGAGGCCATTGAGTATTCTGAAGAAATCAGTCTATGAACAATGGCATCTTGTTTTTCAAGAGGGGATCCGGCCAGGAGAGAGCCAAGGACCGAGGGGCGGTGTCCACGCCGGCCCGGCAGGGGGAGGATGCACCGGACTGGAGGAGGGGTGCAGTGGTCACGCTCGGGGAGGCGTCTGCTTGTCCCGCGACCCTTAGGTCCCAGGGGAGGCGGGGCTGGAGAGCTTGCCCACTGCATCAACGGGCAGCTCCCGCCCGAGCTCATAGCACATGGGGGACCCTGTGTCCACCCCCCCGTTCAAGGCGCGGGGTATGGGCTGAGGTGGGTACAGAGAACAGGTCATTTGAAGGTTTTCCATCCACATACCGCATTTATTTAGTTGTACTTCGTCTTGCAAGGAGAGCAGACCCACCGCTTTAAAGCAGCGGCACTCTGCTGGGGAAGGCGGGCAGGGGGTGTGGTCCTCTGCCCTCTGCACCTTTCTGGACTCCGTGGGCTTCCTGGGCCTCCAGCCTCGGGCCTCCTCTGGCCTGGCTCCCCACCCCCATCCATCTTAGCAGCCCTCCACCCTGGAAGGGGAACATGCTTTGCTTAGAAAAGCAGAGCCCAGCCCTTGTTTCTGTTTCCCCTGGCGTCTCATGATTTGCATCCGCTGCACAGAAACTGGAAAGCAGTATCAATGTCTGCCAATTTTTGTTCCCTTCCCTACCTCCTTCCCCCTTTTACTTTTATTCATAGCAGATGTGTGCTCTTTAGCGATGGAATGGCCACTCCTTCTCGTGTAGCTGTAAACGTGCACCTCCGCCCGGCCGCGGGCAGCGGGCTCTGGTTCCTGGCCACCTCTGTCGTCCTGTCTCACGCGCAGGCCTGCGGGTCGGCAGAGCCAGCATGGGTCCGGGGAGGCCTGGAGTCCAGATGTGACCTTCCACGAGGGTCAGGTGCCGCACTGCCACAGCGGAGATGCTCTCCTGCCCCAGGCCCGAAGCTCTGTGCCCTCAGGGGCAGGCCAGCCCTCCATGGGTGGGTGGCTAGCCGGCGTCTTTGAGAGCTGTTTCTGCTCTTAAGCTCAGCCATCTCTGTCCCACCCTGGGGAAAAGGACTGCTGGCACTGGCATTAAGGTTACCTGAGACTGCTGTGTCGGGGTGACCGCTGCACTAAAAGGCTCTGGGAGGTTCCCTCAGAGCTGGGGTGCGGATTGGGCGTGGGCAGCAGAGCTGGGAGCAGCAGCAGGTGAAGGACCAGGTGGGGTCTGCATGGCCCTAGGCAGGCACTGTGGGCAGCGTCAGGATACGGAGCCCCAGCAGTCCTCTGCTGAGCAGGAGCATGGGGCCATCTGGTTTGGGGCGGAGGACACCGGCCATGCCAAGCCCAGGGCCAGGGAGGGCTCCAGCCACACAGCCTGGTCCTGCACCAGCCCTTAAGTCTCCGTAGTTTCTGCTGGGCCTGAGGTGGGCAGTGCCGCGAGGGCAAGCCTGCTGTCTGAAGGCATGGGTCCCTCTAAACTGCCAGCAGCCCTGGGGGGCTGTGCCCGGGGTGGACACAGGTGTGTGACGTCTGAGGCTTGGGAGGACCTGGGCCACACCTGCTCGGCCCCCCATTGCCAGGAAGGGTGGTGGGCTCAGGGTCTACCTCCAGCCCCTGGGAGGAGGGTCTCCTCATTGGCTGCCTCATCAACGGGGCAAGGGGCAGCACGGTGCCAGGTAGGGCACCTGCCGGGGTTGTGCTGCTTCCTCTGGCTGGCCCCCAGCCCAGCTGCCTGTGGAGCATCGCTGTGGCCCTTTCACTGACCGGAGGGGTGTGGCAGTGTCCTGGCAAGAGACGGTCAGGCGGCACCAGCCCCGGGTACAGTGTGACCCTTCCCTGGGCTGGGCTGGCCTGGGGGAGGTCATGCCCAGAACACAAGATGTCCTGGGGACACACCTGCAGAGCAGTATCTCCAAAGGCCTTGGCTCCCCCGGCATCCCTCCCACAAGGTAAGGGCTGACACTGGCTCCTGCCCATACTAGAAAAGTCCCGTGTACGCTGTGCCGTCTGTCCACGTCTGATCATCTGCCACTGGCCCTTTGCCAAGTATTTGGCCCCTAAGAGGCTACGGTTAGCTCTCTCTTCCTAGGGTTCTGATTCTGTTTGAAACCCTTCAAAAAAAATGCCCTGTTGCCTCTTTTACTAGGAGTTTTTCAAGCAAGAGCTGACTGCCTCCCAGCTCTTGAGAGCAGGGACTGCCCAGCTGCGCCTTCGCCAGTGACATGGCCCAGGGAGCAGGTCCCTTCACTGCTGTCCCCGATCTGAGACCTCACACCTCAGAGGCCTCTCAGTCCAGGACCTGGACAGATGGGGAAACAGGCACACAGCGCACCCGGCGCTCCAGAGCTGGTCTGTGAGCGGAGGCTGGGAGGTCACCGTCTTGCTGGGCCCCCAAGCACACTCCCCGTCTGCTGGACTAGACAGGGCCAGACCTTGACCACCAGCCCTGGCCTGCACGTGGCGGTCCTTGTGCGGGGACACAGCCCAAGGCCCTGGGCAAATAACAGGGGGCCAGGACTTGGTAGGGAAACCCCAGAACTTGTATACCCGCCCGCAAAGGAACGCTCCAGTTGCCTTGAAAGGAAGCGTTTCCATGGACCAATGATGGGCTGTTACAAATAGCTCTAGAGAGAGAAACAGAAAAGGAGGGGGCGACAGATACACCCAGCTCTTGAAGAGGCCCAAATGGCCCGTCAGAGCAGCTGCCCCAGGTCAGCAAGCAGCCCAGGGCTGAGGGTCACATCTGGACCGGGGTCGGGGAGGAGCTCAGCTGGTGTGGCCGGAGTGGGGGAGAGAGATGGGCCAGCTGCCGGGCAGAGCCCCATGTCACCCCAGTTCTCGCGGCACAGAAAGCGTGGCCAGCGCCGTGACCAACAGGCATCCATGTCAGTGGTTTCCAGGAAGACGGGGCCCTGTTGAATCTCTCAGAAGTGTCCAGACAGGAGAGCACACCGCTCCTCTGCAAGCTCCCGAAGGAGATGTACGTACACCGTGGGGGCGGCCTGCTGGGCGTCACGGCCCATGTGTCCTGAGAAAGGCCTCGGGACCTCTCCAGCCAGATCGACTCCAACGGTGAACGCTCAGGCCACACACCACCTCCTTCCCATTCGCCTCCTGCGGGGGGCGCTGGGCAGGGCTAGGAACCCTCCCTTAGGGGTTTCCATCGTTGCTGTGAAACCGGAGCTGGCAGCGGTGATGTGCAGGTTCAGATGGGACGAAGAGGGGGCCTGAGGAGTGGGCCCAAGCAGGTTCAGGTCCCCGAGAAGCTGCTGCCTGGGCAGTCACCTGGAGAAGAGGCGCCAGGATAGCCGCGTCCCCGGGGGTTCAAGGGCTCTAGTGCCTGCGGACAGGCAGACTGCCCCAGCCCATGGGACTGCCCCCAGGAGCCCGCATGGGCAACCCGGGCCCATCCAGAGGGAAGCAGTTGCTGCACAAGCTCATTTAACCAGAGCTACGACTTAAGTCACATGACAGGCACTGCCTTGGGGTGGCGCTTGCTGTCCCCTCTGCAGGCGTGCTGTCTTGACCTGCATGTCGCTGCCCACAGCGGTGAGCCTCCCAGCCCTGCCGCTGAGCACCACGGGGACATGGGGCCAGGAGGAGAGACACAGTGGGGAGAAGAGAATGGCTGCTGTTTCTTCTGTTTTCTGGAAACGGTATTCACGATGTTGGGAGTGCTTATCAGAGGTTATTTGGGATGCGCTAAGGTGTCTGTGACCTCTGTCTGTAGTCTCCATTACATAAACGCTCCTGAACCGCACTTCCCAAGTGGGGCCCTTCCATCAGGTGACAGCAGGAAAAGACTCCAGGGTCTTGGTCAGCGGGTGGTGGCTACAGGAGCCCTGGCCACCCCTGCGGACTGTCCTTCGGCCTCTGCATCTCAGCCCACCCAGGCCACCACAAGCTCGATCGGCCTCCTGGGGATGCCATGCTGCGGTGCCAGGGTGCCCTCTCCCGCCTGGCTGCCATCACCCACACCTTCCCCACACTCTGTCCTGGCTGCCCCGGGGTTTTCCAGACTCCGTTACTCCTTGGCTGTTATGAACTGAATTGTGTCTGTCCCATTCCCGGTCATATGTCAGAACCCTATCTGTATTCAGAGACAGAAGACTTTAGGGCGCTAATAAGGTTACATGGGGGTCCCCATCTGACAGGACTGGTGTCCTTCTAAGAGGAGAAAGAGCCCCCGGAGACCCCTCTCCCTGAATGCACACAGCGGAAAGGCCGTGTGAGGACACGGGGGTGGTCATCCGCAAGCCAGGAAAAGCCTCAGGAGGAACTCACCCTGCCAGCACCTTGACCTTGGACTTCTGGCCTCCAGAACCGTGGGGAAATAAATTGCAGTTGAAGCCTCTGTCTGTGCTACTTGGTTACAGCAGCCTGAGCTAATATGGCTAATAAAGCCAGCTCCTGATGTGGAACCAAGCTTGGGAGCCGAGTCCTCCCCCAGAAGCTTCATGTTCACCTCCCCCCTTTTAGAGGGGGGCCAGGGTCAGCCTGGGGGTCAAAGGGGGGCCAGAGGCTGTTGCTCCCCTCCTCTGGGCCACAGCAGCGAGCCTCGCAGGCAGACACATTCCACGCGGTCTCCTCTTCTGCCCACGGCCAGTACAATCCCTTCCAACTCGACAGTCACCCTGTGGCTCCCCCGGGCGACCTGACCACAGCCACCCCCGGGATATGGAGAGGGCAGGGTGTCCCCAAGCCTCCATCCGCGTGCTCACTCGCTCCGCAGTGAGGTGCCCTAGGCCACGGCCCTCTGCCAGCCCGAAAGCCACCCCCTCAGCTCCGCAGCCTGTGGATCCCCCTCCCCCGGAGCTCTGAGGTCCCACCTCCTGGTGGTGGCCTGGGCTTCCCTAGCCAGGGGAGTGGGTGACACCCAGCAGCGTCGGAGAGGTTGGATAAGGCTGACCCCCAAGGCAGCAAGGGCGGGAAGACCTTGGGGCCCTGAGGATTGATCGATTGATTGATTGATTGATTTCTTCTCTCTCTCTCTCCCCTCCCTCCCTCCCTCCCTCTCTTTCTTTCTCTCTCTCTCGCTTTCTTTTTCTTTCTATTCTTTTTATTAAGGTATTATTGATATACACTCTTATGAAGGTTTCACATGAAAAAGCAATGTGGTCACTACATTTACCCATATTATCAAGTCCCCACTCACACCCCAATGCAGTCACTGTCCATCAGTGTAGTAAGATGCCACAGATTCACTGTTTGCCTTCTCTGTGCTACACTGTTTTCCCCCTGATCCCCCCACACCATGTGTACTAAACATAATACCCCTCAATCCCCTTCTCCCACCCTCCCCACCCGCCCTCCCACACCCCTCCCCTTTGGTAACCACTAGTTCCTTCTTGGAGTCTCTGAATCTGCTGCTATTTTGTTCCTTCAGTTTTGCTTTGTTGTTACATTCCACAAATGAGGGATATCATTTGGTACTTGTCTTTCTCCGCCTGGCTTATTTCACTGAGCATAATATCCTCCAGCTCCATCCATGTTGTTGCAAATGGTAGGATTTGTTTCCTTCTTATGGTTGAATAATATTCCATTGTGTATATGTACCACATCTTCTTTATCGGTTCATCTACTGAGGGACACTTAGGTTGCTTCCATATCTTGGCTATTGTAAATAGTGTTGCAATAAACATAGGGGTGCATATGTCTTTTTGAATCTGAGAAGTTGTATTCTTTGGGTAAATTCCAAGGAGTGGGATTCCAGGGTCAAATGGTATTTCTATTTTTAGTTTTTTGAGGAACCTCCATATTGCTTTCCACAATGGTTGAACTAGCTTACATTCCCACCAGCAGTGTAGGAGGGTTCCCCTTTCTCCACATCCTCGCCAGCATTTGTCGTTGTTAGTCTTTTGGATGCTGGCCATCCTTACTAGTTTGAGGTGATATCTCACTGTGGTTTTAATTTGCATTTCCCTGATGATTAGTGATGTGGAACATCTTTTCATGTGTCTGTTGGCCATCTGAATTTCTTCTTTGGACAACTGCCTCTTCATATACTCTGCCCATTTTTTAATCGGGTTATTTGCTTTTTGGGTGTAGAGGCATGTGAGTTCTTTATATATTTTGGATGTCAACCCCTTGTCGGATATGTCATTTACAAATATATTCTCCCATACTGTAGGATGCCTTTTTGTTCTGTTGATGGTGTCCTTTGCCATTCAGAAACTTTTTAGTTTGATGTAGTCCCATGAGTTCACTTTTGCTTTTGTTTCCCTTGCTCAAGGAGATGCATTCAGGAAGAAGTTGCTCATGCTTATATTCAGGAGATTTTTGCCTATGTTGTCTTCTAAGAGTTTTATGGTTTCATGACTTACATTCAGGGCCTTGATCCATTTCGAGTTTACTTTTGTGTATGGGGTTAAACAATAATCCAGTTTCATTGTCTTGTATGTAACTGTCCAGTTTTGCCAACACCAGCTGTTGAAGAGGCTGTCATTTCCCCATTGTATATCCATGGCTCCTTTATCATATATTAATTGACCATATATGGTTGGGTTTATATCAGGGCTCTCTAGTCTGTTCCATTGGTCTATGGGTCTGTTCTTGTGCCAGTACCAAATTGTCTTGATTACTGTGGCTTTGTAGTAGAGCTTGAAGTTGGGGAGCATAATCCCCCCAGCTTTATTCTTCCTTCTCAGGATTGCTTTGGCTATTCGGGGTCTTTTGTGGTTCCATATGAACTTTAGAATGATTTTCTCTAGTTCATTGAAAAATGCTGTTAGTATTTTGATAGGAATTGCATTGAATCTGTAGATTGCTTTAGGCAGGATGGCCATTTTGACAATATTAGTTCTTCCTATCAATGAGCACAGGATGTGTTTCCATTTATCGGTATCTTCTTTAATTTCTCTCATGAGTGTCTTGTAGTTTTCAGAGTATAGGTCTCTCACTTTCTTGGTTAGGTTTATTCCTAGGTATTTCATTCTTTTTGATGCAACTGTGAATGGAATTGTTTTCCTGATTTCTCTCTCTGCTAGTTCATTGTTAGTGTATAGGAATGCCACAGATTTCTGCATATTAATTTTGTATACCGCAACTTTGCTGAATTCAGATATTAGATCTACTAGTTTTGGAGTGGATTCTTTAGGGTTTTTTATGTACAATATCATGTCATCTGCAAACAGGGATAGTTTAACTTCTTCCCTGCCAATCTGGATGGCTTTTATTTCTTTGTGTTGTCTGATTGCCGTGGCTAGGACCTCCAGTCTGTGTTGAATAGAAGTGGGGAGAGTGGGCATCCTTGTCTTGTTCCCGATCTTAAAGGAAAAGCTTTCAGCTTCTTGCTGTTAAGTATAATGTTGGCTGTGGGTTTGTCATATATGGCCTTTATTATGTTGAGGTACTTGCCCTCTATACCCATTTTGTTAAGAGTTTTTATCATGAATGGATGTTGAATTTTGTCAAATGCTTTTTCAGTATCTATGGAGATGATCATGTGGTTTTTGTCCTTTTTGTTGATGTGGTGGATGATGTTGGTGGATTTTCGAATGTTGAACCCTCCTTACATCCCTGGAATAAATCCTACTTGATCATGATGGATGATCTTTTTGATGTATTTTTGAATTTGATTTGCTAATATTTTGTTGAGTATTTTTGCGTCTATGTTCATCAGGGATATTGGTCTGTAGTTTTCTTTCTTTGTAGTGTCTTTGCCCGGTTTTGGTATTAGAGTGATGCTGGCCTCCTAGAATGAGTTTGGAAGTATTCCCTCTTCTTCTACTCTTTGGAAAACTTTACGGAGGATGGGTATTAGGTCTTCACTAAATGTTTGATAAAATTCAGTGGTGAAGCCATCTGGCTCAGGCATTTTATTCTTAGGTAGGTTTTTGATTGCCAGTTCAATTTTGTTGCTGGTAATTGGTGTGCTGAGATTTTTTGTTTTTTTTCTGGGTCAGCCTTGGAAAGTTGTATTTTTCTAGAAAGTTGCCCATTTCTTCTAGGTTATCCAGTTTGTTAGCATATAATTTTTCATAGTATTCTCTAATAGTTCTTTGTATTTCTGTGCTGTCCGTAGTGATTTTTCCTTTCTCATTTCTGATTTTGTTTATGTGAGTAGACTCTCTTTTTTTCTTGATAAGTCTGGCTAGGGGTTCCTGAGGATTTCTTAACCCCAGTGAAGCAATGCCTACCTGGGAAAGAAGGCTGGCTGCTGGACAGGCGGGCACTTATTGCCAGGAGGTGTGCACTGTGGCCTTTGGTCTGGCTGGTGCACCTCCACTGCTCTCAAGGTGCTCAGAACTGAAGCCACATGCCTGTCCCACTGGACGGTGTGGTCCCTGAGCTGGCTCAGGGCCACCATGCCCTTTGATTTTCCTTATGAGAGCACTCCCACATTCAGACAATACCAAGCCTTTAAAAGGACAAGTGGTCCTTGCACAGTCCCTGTGATTGGCGAATCATGCCCGCCCCACCAAGGTACGTCCACCTGAGGCCTCATCATGTGACATTGTTCAGAATAAGGGTCTTTGCAGATACCATTGAGGTCAGGATCTCAAGGTGAGGCTGTGGATCAAGGTGGGCCCTAAAGCTCATGGCAAGTGTCCTTGTAAGAGACAAGGAGATGACACCAAGACACTCAGGAGAACACAAGGTGAGGATGAAGCCAGGATTGGGGAAGGAGGGCCAAAGCCTGCTGCCTCTGGAGCCAGGAGACAGGCATGGAACAGACTCCCCCTCGGAGAATTCAGAAAAAACCACCCCCTGCTAACTGCTGCATTTTGCACTTCAGCCTCCAGAGCTAACTGCAAGGTGATGCACTTCTGTTGTTTCAAGCCCCCCAGTGTGTGGTTATTTGTTCTGGGGGCCTTAGGAACTAGCGCAGTCACTCCGTGATGGAGTCAAATGCCATGGCCAGATCCTGGCTCTCCAGCTCCCTGGCCTGTTCTCCCACTGGCCAGTGCCTTCCTGCTCAGAACAGGTGCAGATACCTTCCTCCTGGGCCCGGGGCCAGAGGCCAAGGGCTGGGGGCGGGGACACTTGGTGCTGTGCTCCACCCCTCCCACCAGCAGCCCTGCCCGCGAAAGGCCCCCCAGAAAGCAGAGAGCGCCCTCCCTGCCTGGCTGCTCACACAGCTCCCCTGCAGACCCTCTGCATCCACACCCTCCTGGCCTTGGCTTCAGTCCCACCACTGCAGGCCTGCCCTCCTCTGGCTGGGAATCCGTCCCCTCTGCCCACAAACACACTCAGCTCCGTCCAGCTCCCAGAAAGCAGGAGAGAAAGCAGCAGCAGCCTTTCTTGTCCTTTCCAGTCCCTTAGCTCTACGCCTCCTTCCCCTCCTCCATCTAGCTCCTGAGAAGGGCTGCCTGCCTGGAAGTCTTGCCTCCCACAGCCCACTGCCTGCGTCCAAGTCAGCCTGGCTCAGGCTGGAAGCTCACGGCTGCTCCAGCCCCGACTGCCTCGGACACGGCTACCGGTCCCACCTGCTGCGCCCTCTCCTCCCCATGAATGACAAGAGTGGCTGGCTGACCAGTCTTAAATTAGGGAGGTTCTATGTTTTCTCAGCGGGTTTGTCTTTCTTTTCTCCAGATGTTTCTACAATGTCTCTGAACTGCCTTCAGGTTTTCCTGCAAAAGAAGTCATTTCCTTAAAGCCGTGCTTTGGGTTCAAGACAGGATCAGGATGGACTGGCACCCCCCCTCTTTTTTAACCCATTTGCTTAAAGTTTCCCCACAGTGAAGTCTACCCTCAAAGGGAGATTTTTTTTCAAAAAGAGCTGCAATTCCTGAAGCTGGCACATGCCAAGGCCCACTCACCACTCCCTTTTCGCTGGCCTCGGTTTTCCTGACTGTGACGTAAGAGGGCCTGCTGATGTCTGACCTCCGTAGGCCACGAGGGAGGGTGGATGCCTTTGGCAGAGTCGGTCCCCTTCGTCTCTTCTGGGTTGCCAGCTGGCCACCTCAATGAGCTCCTGGGGCTTCAGGCCGGGGCCATTGGGTGCCTGGGTCCCTCCTGGGATGAGCTGCATGGCGGCTGAAGTCAAACAGCCCATGTCTGCAGGCAGACACGTCATCACTCATCTGACAGACACACAGCGTCCGGGACCCAGAGCTCCCCTGGCTCCAACGGAGGCATGTCAAGAATCCTAAACACGATGTCCTGGCCCTCAAGAGTTGACGGCTTGCTAACTGTTGGGAACAGTTGTTTTCTGACTAAAACTTGGCCTGCAGCCATTCTGGCTCCTCCGGCTGTGGGGCAG
This sequence comes from Phataginus tricuspis, assembly GCA_029783875.1. NCBI lineage: Eukaryota > Metazoa > Chordata > Mammalia > Pholidota > Manidae > Phataginus > Phataginus tricuspis. Next base: position 3,235,825 of record JAQQAC010011420.1, read on the forward strand.
ATGAAGCAGCTGGGCCCCAGTGAGGCGGTAGTCGTGGTGGGTGTCAGGGCGAGCTGAGTGGGTCCGTGGCAAGCCAGAGGTGCTGGGCTCAGGGGCGTTCTGGCCTGCAGACCTCTGATCTTCTCAGTGGGGACCAGACCCCAGCCTAGCAGGGCCAGCAGGACCTGGCCTGAGGGGGACTCTCAGCCCATGAATGGAGGTCATCATAGTGTCCTAAGCCCTGCCCCTTGGTGGCCGTGGTGGAGGCTGGCCCTCACACGCTTGTGATGCCCTTCTGGACAGGCAGTGGGCCACCTGCTTCCCCAGATCCCCTCTTGCTCCAGGCCAGTAGTTGCCCCAGTTGCCTGTTCCTTCTGCATCTCCGGTTCCAGGGGGCCAACAAGGATGAGCAAGGACAGGGGACGATGTGCAGGTGAGGCTGATGGGACCACCCAGCACTGAGGCCCAGCCATGGACTGATGTGAAGTCCAGATGGTTCTGTGTGCCCCACCCTCCATCACCATCCCAGACCTCCCACCTCCCCTGCCTCCAGAACTGTGAACACGTGTCCTGACGGCAAGGGTCACCCTCCCCATCCTGTGCATTCCAGTCTTGTGATGACCTTGCAGAATGTCACTGCCCTGTCCCAAGGCTGCAGTGACAGACCACTGTCTACCCTGTAGAGGGTACATTTCAAGACCTGGCGGGGG
>JAQQAC010011420.1:3249787-3265372 GCA_029783875.1 Phataginus tricuspis
CTTTTACCCTCTTATCCCTCCCTTCCCACCCATCTCCCCAGTCCCTTTCCCTTTGGTAACTGTTAGTCCATTCGTGGGTTCTGTGAGTCTGCTGCTGTTTTGTTCCTTCATTTTTTTTTTTTCTTTGTTCTTATACTCCACATATGAGTGAGATCATTTGGTACTTGTCTTTTTCGGCCTGGCTTATTTCACTGAGCATAATAACCTCCAACTCCATCCATGTTGTTGCAAATGGTAGGATTTGTTTTTTTCTTATTGCTGCGTAATATTCCATTGTGTATATGTACCACATCTTCTTAATCCATTCATCTACTGATGGACACTTAGGTTGCTTCCATTTCTTGGCTATTGTAAATAGTGCTGCAATAAACATAGGGGTGCATCTGTCTTTCTCAAACTGGGCTGCTGCATTCTTGGGGTAAATTCCTAGGAGTGTCACCCAAGGTTCTTAACCTATTTCATTCCTGGTTGCATGCGATTGTGCACATAGGAGCTACATTTGCCTGGCCAGAGGAGCTGTGTACTGCAAATGGGGAGAGGTGGGGGCAGCAGTGGCAAGTTCTGTGTTGACATCAGAGTGACTTCTGAAAAAGGATCATTAGAATTGTCGCTGAACATCTTTGAAAGTGAAGTTACAGAGTAGTGAGGTAAGGAAAAAAAGACCTGTTATCTCTCAAATAGCTGATGAATTTTTTTTTTTTACAATTTATTTTATTTTAGTATCATTAACCTACAATTACATGAGCAATATTGTGATGATTAAACTACCCCCTTCATCAGGTCCCCCCCACCAACCCTATTACAGTCACTGTCCATCAGTGTAGTGAGATGAGAATCACTACTTGTCTTCTCTAGCTGATGAATTTTTGAATAGCAGTTATATTGATTTCTTTATTTTAGTCTCCTTTTTTTTTTTTAATTCATTGTCAGAAGTCTAGTGTTTAGGTATTTGTTCAGTGATAAAGCCTCTGATCCATGCTGTGTCAGAAGTGAGCTTGGGAGATGTCAGGTGATGGGGGGGTAGTTGACCTGAGAAAGGCTGCCTCAAGAAACAGGCAAATGAGAGTAAGCTAGGAGAATTCCTGCGTTAAGTACAATATGATGCTTTTTAAAATAACTGAACTTATATCACTGTTGTCTGGATCCTTTAGAGGTGAACTGTTGTGACTGAGTACCTAGCTAAGGTGCGTGCAAGAACCTGACAGTCCAACTGATGTTTGGTGTTGGTTGCGGCAGCCCTTTTAGCCCCACTAGAAGGCTTTCAGTGAGTGAAGCACAAGACCCAACTACTTTTCAGGCAGCTCAATTGATGTAGGGGCACCTTTGATTTATTAGATGCCCCAGAATCTCTCTCTTGATAACTTTCACTCACTAGTTCTATTCTGCCTTTTTTAATTCTGAAAAATAAAAATAAAATAAATAAAAAAGCTCTTTTTCAAACAGCTTACCAAGTGGAAAGTCTTTCCAGAGTTGTTTTTGGACTGGAGCCAGGCTGGTTATTAGATTCTTTCCTTATAGTCTTGTTCTGGAACTGCACACAGTACCCTACAGGTCCTCAGAATCTAGAAAGAGCGCAGAATCTAACTAGGACTCCTATCTTCCCGGACCCAGACATTGTAAAGCAAATGATGTATTTTGGCTCAGGACTGTATTAATATCCCGGAGCAGCCTTGCCTTTCTGTGGGGACACAGTAAACTTATCGTCAGCCAGAAACTCCCATATTGCTTCACAGAAGCAGGTTTTCCAGAGTCTGTTCTTCACAGAGTTTTCCTCTTACTGGGAACGTGTGGACAATACCAACTTGCCTTCAGCAACACCTGCACCCTTCCAAAGTTCTGCTTTCTCTGGGTTGCCATTTTAAATTGGAGATGATTCTCACCCCTCCCCAACAAAAATAGGAAGAGACAGAAAAGACAAAGAAGGATAATCGTGTGAGGTGTTGGATGTGTTAATTAACTAAATGGGAATCCTTTCACAATACGTGTGTGCAAATATCAATCACAGTGTACACTTTAATCTTACAATTTTACTTGCCAGTTATACCTCAGTAAAGCTGAAAAAAAATGGACATGAAACATCATGTCTTCCAAAGGTCAGTGTTTCCTATCTGGGACTTTAGTCACAGAGATACAGTCCAGGTTTCTTATTCACCATTTGTTAAAAAATGGCCTGCAAGAATGGTAGTGGTCCATGGGTTTTAGGCCAGCAGGTTTGCCACCTTATTTAGTGTGCCAGCTCAAGGAAGTCAGGATACCTGATGGGCTAAGGTGTTCCATGTGAAGCCCTGCCCTGTCCTTCACAAGCTGCTTTGGCCTTCTAGTAAAGGAGTGACTGCCCCTTTACATGCTAGCGTCTCCACAGGTTTCCATTAACTACAGTTTGTGAGAGTCTCTAAACTGTTGCAGTGAAAGGTTTTTTTATTTTTGCCATCTGTCCCTCTTCAGCTTTTTCTTCCTAATTTCTTTTTGGAATTCTGCTGTCTAGCATTGATTTCTGGAGAGGCATTCTTTCACCTGTACTGGCACATATTTAAATGATGACATTGCAGGCAGGGGTCTGACACATTTCTCACATGGCTTATGGGAACAATTTTCTCAGTACCCTACATTATGTGCACTGCTTCTTAGCTCCTAGTCTGCCAGTTTGCTTTGAAAAATTGGAAATGTGTCATCAGCCGCCCTATCAGGATCTCCAAGATCTCAATCTATGTAATAACATGCAATGTTTTGCTTAGCTACTTCCACATAAGCTGCTGATAATGGTTAGGATTGGGAAAAAGGGGAGAAATGGAATTGGGTTTTTAGGAGTAGGTGGGGCTTGAATAAGGGAGAGGCAGTAATGAGCATGCCCAACGTAAGGGATTTAGTAAGCTGAGAGGGGGAAGGAATATCTGAGTAGAGGTTGACAACCTTTTCTGTGAAGGTCCAGATAATAAATATTTTAGATTTTGCAGGCCATATGGTCTCTCTTGGAGCCAATCAACTCTGTCATTGTAGCACAAAAGTAGTCACAGAAATATATAAATTGAATGAGTGTATCTGTGTTTCAGTAAAACTTTGTGGATGTTGAAATTTGAATTTTGTTTTTGATTTCATGAAATAAATTTTTTGAATTTTTCCTCCAAGCCATTTTGAAATGCAAAAGCTATTCTTAGTTTTTTGGCTGTACAAAAACAAGTGATGAGCTGGATTTGGCTGATGGATCATAGTTTGCTGACTCCTGTCAAAGAGAAACAGGAAGCAGAGAGGACTGGCTAAAGGGCCTGGGAAACTAGGCAGGGGGTTAGAGTTAAGGTGGTATGAAAAAGGAAACCATTTTTGTAATACTATGAAAATTTCAAAGGAAGGATATTTTGTTTATGTGTGTGCCTGAAGGCATCTCAGTCTCTACTGAAACAAAGCACTTCTTACTATGGAAAATTTCAAACATTTATGAAGTAGAGTAATATAATGAAACTGAGTGGTGATGTAGTCATCACTTAGCTTTAGCAATTACTAATTCTAGGCCCTTTGCAATTCTATGTGAATTTTAGAGTCCATTTGACACTTTATAAAAAAAAGCCTCTGAAATTTTGATTTGGATTGTTTTGAATCTATAGATAAATTTGGGAGGATTGGCTTCCTGACAGTGTTGCATCTACCATGCATGAACATGGTATATCTTTCATCTTACTTTATATCTTTAATTTCTCTCAGCAGTATTTTTGTAACTTTTTTTTGCTCAGATTCATCCCCTGGGTATTTCATATATTTTGATGCTATTATAGATAGTATTTTTGAATTTTAATTTTTAATTGTTCACTGTTAATGTAAAGAAATAGAATTACTTTTGTATGCTGACCTTATATTTTGAGATTTTGCATTGCTCACATATTCTAATAGTTTTTTTGCAGATTCCATTGGACAGTCTATCAATGTCTGCAAATAAAGAATTTTAATTCTTCCCAATCTGGATGCCTTTCATTTCTTTTTCTTGCCCTATTGCACTTTCTAGAACTTCTGGTGCAATAATGAATAGGAATGGTGAGAGCAAACAAATTTCCTTGTCTTATTCCTGATCTGAGGGGAAAAACATTCAATTTTATGCCATTAATTATGATATTAGCCTTAGATGGTTCATAGATGCCTTTTATCATATTGAGATTGTCTTCTGTTTTAGAGTTTTTTGTTTGTTTTTTTAAATTAGGAATGTTTGATTTTTTTTTTAGTGCTCTTTCTATATCGAGATTATCATGTTTTTCCTTTTTCAGTTTGTTCATGGGAGATACTTTTGATTTTTGAATGTTAGGAACTTTGTGGGATAAACCCTACTTAGTCATGATGTATTATCCTTTTATTGATTGTTGGATTCATTTTGTTGAACTTTTGCCTAGAATTTTTATATTTATTTTCATTAGGTTTACCAATATTATTGATATTTTCAAATAACTTAGTTTTGGTTTCATTAATCTCTACATTCCTCTTTTCTGTTTGACTCATTTTTGCTCAGATCTTTATTATTTGTTTTTTTCTGCTTGCTTTCAGTTTCATTTGCTCTTTTTCTTATTTCTTAAGGTAGAAGCTGGGGTATTGATTTGAGACCTTTGTCTTTTTTAATATAGGTGTTTAGTGTTATAAGTTTTCCTTTAAATACTGCTTTAGAAACATCCTACACGTTTTCATCTGCATTCAGTTCAAAATACATTCTTATTTTCCTTTTGATTTCTTTTTTGACTCATGGATTATGTAAATATGTGTTAGTTTCCAAGTATTTGAAATAGAGCCTTTTCTATTATTTTCTAAATTAATGAATAAACAATCTTAAAAAAAAAAAACACAATACCATTATCTCATCTTCAAAAGCAACAATTCAAAAACAGGAAGGATAGAAAGGATTGAAAGAGTGCAGACAGGTTCAGAGAGAGATTGACAGGCCAGTGGAGTTTACCCAAGCAGAGTGGAGGGTGTGAATGAGAAGGGAAAGGGATGGACTTTGGCCCTGAGGGAAAGACAAGTTTTAGTTTGTAACTGACAGAATAAGGAAGGTAAAGGAAGGCTGTGTAGAATGAGGCCCAGCAGTGATCAAAGCAGGGGTGGTTAGGTTTGGGAGAGGGTGGTGAACACTCAGAATGGAACAATGAAGTTTCCAGTTTCCTGGAAGATCCTGAAGCTTCTCTGCATAAGTCTAGGAGTAGAAACCCTGGGGTTGTGATGGGAAGAGAGAGAGTGTGTTCGATTTCTGCTCGTACCATGAGGAGATGGAAGTAAGAAATTTAGGGTAAAAGGAGGTCTGCCTTTCTGGTTGTAGTGAGGAGGGAAGGAGCTACCTCTGTCTTTGTTAGTTTACATAGGTTATTTGATGTGGTTCTTGTAGCAGTCCTTTGGGAGTTCTTAGCCACCACTCAAAGATGAGACAGCTGAAGTTTGATGATGAGCAATATAGCCACATAAGTAGTAAGTAACTGGTGGAGTTAGCATTGGAACCCAAGTTCTACCTGAATAATTGAGTTCTTTCTAGTAGATGATGTTAATTCATGAGTACACACCAGCAAGTATACCAGGTTGCTATTCAGAGATCTGCCACCTTGTGTCACAGGCTGCATGCCCAGTGTGATGGCCTAGAACAGTGCTACTCCCTTTTTTAAAATCTGTTTATTTTGTGTTTTGAAGTCCTTAGAGGGGATGGCTGTTTTTAAAGCTAAAATAGTCAAGTTAATCATTTATTCATTGTATCAGATTAGGTAGGCAACATTTTCAGAGGCATATATGTGTGTAGGGTTTTGGTAATTTTGGGGGTAGTGTTTTGAACCTAGAAAGTAGTTCTGAAGGCTTACGGTTTGATGACTCTCGTCTGCTAAATTGGGCGTAAACTTCTTTTACTAGAGTTCAAAGTTTGCTAACATCATGTAATATTGTTCTGAAATCTTACTTTTTAAAAATTAGAATGAAGCATTAGAAAGAAATATATTCTACATGCTCTGTTTTCTTAATACCTGATTGGCAATGTTATATTGAAATCTGACATGTAATGAGCTTTGCTGTTTGAACTTGTAGTATATCCCTCATGCGCTAAAGACAAACAGGATGATCCTAAATCGGCAACATCAGAACCAGTATAATTAAGTTACGTGATGGGGCTCAGCATTTTAACAAGGAAGTGTGGACCGTGACATTTTGAACTCAGAAGGAAGTGATGTCCACTGTTTTCCTCTTTTCCCCTCTTACATCCTCATCCTACTACTAATAAGTGAGTAGAAGTTCTACACTCAGTTACCGGATGTCTTACACGGGTCAGGCTGTGAAGTGTATAATAGGTATTTAACTGACCTGTCTAGAAAGAGTTCGCTAGGATTTACTTCTGACACACATATACTTTTCCACATTGATTCGGGCAGTTCACATCATTGCTTTGATTTTTGTCTGTTTTTCAAGTGCCTGCTTCTGTTTTCTGCTTAGTTCTTGAAGGATGTCTTTAAGGCTCTTGCCCCGCCTTGCCTCATGTATGGCATTTGCATCCCAAGTGAGGCCTGTGGGAGAAGTTTGCACACAACTACCATTTGAGGGTGTGTTGGTAAGTGCTAGTGGAGTTATAGTCCAGGTGTCAGGGGGGCTTCATGAGGAAGGGGAGCCCAGGTGTGATTGTGGCTGTTGGGGAATGTAGGTGCTCTAACCTGGTCTCTGAGGGGACTTGTACAATACCTGTCCCTTGAGATTGGCTTTGAAGAACAAAGGAGTTTTCAGTTAATGGACATTGGAGTTGGGGGGAATAACAGACCAGCTGGAGGGAGCTGTGTGCATAAGGCAGAGCGACCAACAATGAGTGTCTGGTTCTGTGAAAGAGGAACAGACCTGCTGTTCTGAACTCACACTGTTTGGAGGGGATCCCCAGAGACTGGTTTTGGGATTGCCAGTCAGGCTGTTCTGTGGAGGGCTGAATATCAGCAAGGGGATTCTGGGTACTGTCCTTGCTGGTTATGGCATAAGACTTCTGCCCATCTTTTTTGTCATGGCTCACTTTGTATACTAGTCCTTGTATTCTGTTGCTTCCTTCTTTACTGGCACCTTCTCTTCCCTATTTGAGGGTCTCTGTGCCAGGCCTATGGTTGCCAGAGAAAATATGGGACACCCAATTACATTTGAATTTGAGATTAACAGTTTTTTTAGTCTTAAGAAGTATGTACCAAATGTTGCCTGGATAAAATACAGTGAGGTGAGTGCTGTGGTGAAAGTGGTAGGAGATGGCATTTCAGCTGAATCTTGATATGACAGACACATGAGCAGTTATTTCTCAGACAAGAGGGTGGTATGGGACTTCAGGGACAGGGACTGTAAGAGCAGAAGTGTGAGTGTTTGAAGGAGTGTGGCTGTTGGTGTGTAATATGAGAGATGAGGTGGGAAAGGTGGGTGGGAGCAGGGTCCGGAGGGCCATGTGTTGGTCACTGGGCATCTTTTCTGAGGCAGGCAGTGAGGTGTCACCTGGTGGGTGGCAGGGTGGGCTTTGGGCTTCAGAGGGGAGAAATGGTGGTGGTGTGGGAGCATTGTAGGCAGAGAGAACTTCAGGAGGTGTGGTCGTTGTCAGGGTGATTTCCCTGACAGGAGGAGGTCCGAGTGTGACTGGCCGGGATGGTGGGGGCGCAGAGAAGGGAGTGCTGTAAGTCAGAGATCTTCCTTTGATTGCCAAGACGTGACTCCGCCATACTTCATTGTCTCTGAAGGAAAAGCACGCGGCAGGCCCTCTGTAGTCCCACTGTACAGGCTACCCCCTTGAGATAAAGACAACCCAGGGAGTTTTCCCTGGCAAAATGGTGTGGGGTTTGGATCTGGACCTTTTCAGACCCCTGCTCTCAAGTGTGCCAGCTGTGGAAGGCATGGGTTATTCTTTTTACAGTGAACCTGATAATCATATCACTCCTAAGATGAAGGAGGATTGAATGAAATGATGTGTGTGGAATCCCCAGTGCAGAGCTCGGCACACAGCAGGCCCTCAGGTTTTAGGCGGTTCCCTTGTTTCCTCTTGCCAGGGAGGGTTCAGAGGGACTGGAGAATGGCAGATTTTGGCGATCCATTTGTGGTTGTCAGTCTGTGTCAGGCAGCTAGGGGACTGCAGGTCTTTGGCTTACCAATTACTGGTAAGATGGAATTGCTGGTAATGTGGTACAGGTAAGCAGTGAGCCCCTGTGGCTCCTTCCACATTTCATTCTGGGAGATTAGAGAGAGCCCTTCTTTGAGCTCTCCATCCTTTCCCAGGGTATGTGGATGGAAATACGAGGGGAGTAACAGGCCCTGTGACACAAATGTTCCCTTCTCTTTCAGCCAGTTTTGTTGAGTAGACTTTCTCAACTCAAAAGAATGTCTCTGCAGATGTGACCCTACTCAAGGGAATGGTTACAGCAAGATGAACATCTCTTCCATCCCAGGTTTAAACCAGTCCCTTTATACCAACGTTTCTCAGCCTTGGCACTGTTGGTATTTTGGGCCATCTGGTTCTGGGGGCCATCCTGCGCATTATAGGGTGTTTAGCAGCCTCCCTTGCCTCTGCCCACTCGATGCCAGCAACACCTTTGCCCTGGTTGTGACAGCCAAAAATGTCTACACGTCCAGTGCCAGCTGTCTCCTAGGGGGCAAAATTGCCCACTGTTGAGACCACTCACTACCATACATTCAGTAGACACACAGGAAAGGTATTTCTTACTATTTAAAAAAATTTTTTTATTTTACTTAACTAGTGAAATGCTTGTTTAAAAAACATTTCATTTTTATTAAACTGAATTCAAATTGTAATCTATTTTAACTTGTTTCATTTAGAATGACTTCCTTTGTGTCATGGACCAAACAATTCTCAAATCTAACTTTTTTTTTTAGATGAGTATTTAAGAGCTTGTTTTTTTTTAAATGAATTTTACAGTATAGTTTATGTACAAAATTTTCCATTTTAAATGTACAGTTTGATGAGGTCTGAAAATATATGCAGCCATGGAAGCACCACCCCAATCCAGATACAGAATATTTCCATAACTCCCACCAGTTCCCTTATAGCCTATTCAGTTAATCTCCCCTCTTCCCACCCCTAGACAACCACTGATCTGTTGTCTGTCACTGCAGAAAAATTTGCATTTTCTAGAATTTCATAAAATGTAATGTGTCACTCTTCTTTCATTTATCGTAGTGCTTTTGAGATTCACCCATGTTGCATGTATCGGTGGATTCTTCCTTTTTATTGCTAAGTTTTATTCCATTATGTGTATAAATATACTGCAATTTGTTTATCCCTCCTTTGAGGGACATTTGGGTTGTTTTTGGTTTGGGGTAATTGTATATATATTTTAAAAGCTGCTATGAACATTTGTGTACAAGTCTTTGTGTGTATATACATTTTAATTTCTTGTGGCTTTATTGGTAATATGGTAAGTGATGGTTTAAACTGTTGAGAAATTGCCAAAATGTTTTCCTGAGGAGCACTAATGTTTTATACTCCTGCCAGCAATGCATGAGAGTTCCAGGTGTCCACTTCTTCCCTGGCAATTAGTGTTGTCTTTGTCTTTCATTATGGTCATTCTAGTGGGTGTGAAGTGGTTCAAGTCTAAAATTTTAGCTTATTTTTAAAGGATTTTTTAGGTTGTTATATTTGATCAGTAAAATACAAAAGATAATGTTTAATTTTGTGTTTCAGGTCAGTTTGTTGTAAATGTACAAATACATCAAATTGATGTTTTTAATTAAAAATGTGGTCAACAGTTAATTTTATGAACACAGTATTGTGCAAGTTTGTAACTGCCTGCCAAAAATATGGCCATAAAGCCATGGTTTGAAGGGGTCCTGAATAAACGTTTTCTTTTTGTAAATATTCAGGAACGTTGGCTGAGGAGGGAGTAGCCAGAGGAGACTCAAAATATCTTGAATTCTGGGAGTTTGAACTTTGGGAACCAATTTGTTTTGGACTAAATCTGGAAAAAACATTTGTGTAGTGTAGCCAGAAATTCCTTTAGGCTGTCCTTTTCCAGCCTTGTCACTTGTCTGGAATGTTAACTATTGTCAGTAGTTAAACGGCTTTTCAGCAGCTTGTATTAAAAAGACATCTCCAGAAATCCGAGGTTTTGGTGTGCGCTTAAGTTTTTTGTTACTATGTTTTGGAAAGCTGTAAGAAGGAGAAGACTTAGAGTTCTAAGTCTGAAACATCCTAGCTGTTTCTAAGTATTTCCTTGTGTCAAATCTTGCAGAGTAACAAAGAGAAATTATAAATTAGCAAGAATGGGCTTTTCTGTGGCCAAAACAAATGAATGGAAATGGCGTTGTGTGTTTGAATTTTTAGTGCTCATAATTGAAGTCCTCTTTCTACCATCCTATCAGAAGTTGTGGTTTAGTGGAAAGACTTCAGACTTTAGGAAAGCCGCTTACCTCTCTAACCTCAGTTTCTTCCTCCTTTTCAGCCCTATAGGGCAATTATGAGAATCAAATCTGCTGGTGCAGCACGGGGCTTTCCACGCTGTCTGCTGGCAGTCTCCAGGCAGCTTGCTCTCATATTTAAACAATAGCAACATCAACAGTGCCTCTGCCTCCTCAACGCTCTGACTCTCCTGCAATAAGCCAGATTTTTGAAGTTCTTTATCCTTCATTTCCTAGTCAACATTTTATCCCATTCCACTGTAGTCTGACTTTGCCCTGTCCTTCCACTAGGAGCTGTGTTTGTCCTGCTCACTGTCCCCTCCCTTATCGCTGACTTCCGTTTCCACTTGGGCATGGCTGAATTGCAAGGCCTTTCTCCTGTTGATGCACCTCAGGCTCCTTCACCAGGTGTGGCCAGTCAAAAAGGAGGTAGCTGTGAAGGGACAGGAGTGGAAATCAGGTGGGAGCTGCTTTTTCCTTCCTCTGTGACCATGAGGGTCTTTAAGAGGAGTGCACACCTGGGGTAAGGGGAGGACACTTCAGTGAAGTTCCTTCCTTCTTGGCTGGAAGTGAAAGTGGAGGAGAGGTAGATGTGAATGTCACCTTTTCTAAGTAAGTCAAAATTTGTGTCACTGATTCCTGAAAACAATACCATACCAAAACAACTTATCACATTAAATGTACATGTTAGTTGATAATCACACCCTAATCTTAGGCATGAAAAATATGTTTTAAAAATGAGAAAATAATTGTTGCAATAAAAAGTACTTAAAAATTGTTAGTAAGCATTAAACTTGTCAGTAAGCTCCTTAGTCAGAAAAACATTAAATGTTTTGAGCAGAAATGGACTTTCGTATGTGGATCCAGACTAAGCAGATGCCTTGAAGGCATCTCACAGTGGCTTCTCTCTCCTTCCTGTCTGTTTCATGCACCTTGAGTACACGCCTACTTGCACATGTGCAGTTTTTTGAATGACAAGGCTCAGGCTTTTCCTGTGAGTAAGCCTTGACTTTTTCAATGGAGTCTCCTTCCAAGTCTGCCTTGGATACATTTAAGTGCACTTTTCCGATTGTGTTTTATAAGTCATAGTAAGAAAGTTTAAAAACACAAATGTTGAGGAATTCAGTATTGGATCAGCTGTTGCGTTGTGATTTGTTTAATTAAAACATTTCTTACCGAATTTCTCTTCTGCATTTTGTTTGGTGTTTGTAGTAGATGGCCTTTTATCAGATTGGTTGTTGGTTTTGATTCCTTTAGCAGCTTGTACTTCCTGACTCCAGTGTGGGTTAGTCTCCTAATTTTAATTTTTCCTTACTGTGTGATTCCTCCTCCTAAGTGTTTTAATTTTATTCTTGATGTACAATTTAAAATTTACAATTTCCTGTGTTTCAATAAGAGATAAATGTGTTTAGATTGCTTGGGTTGAAACCCTTTCTGAATTTTTAGTGGGATGTTGATACCCATAAAACATCATAACTAATAAACTTTTTAAAAACAGTCGTGATTCCTGATTCTGAAGGTATAAGTTGAAATTTTGAATTTCCAAAAGCAAGCTTCTAATCCACACGCCTTGCCTTCTTAGCAAGGGTTATAGAGGTAGCCTGACTTGCTCGGGTCATGCAGATGTGACAAGCCTTTGGCCACAGTCCAGGCCTCTTGATTTTCGTTCCTGTGGACTCCCTTTCCTGGTATATAATTTTCAGTGGGAAAGAACCAGAAACAAGTGTTATTTGTTGACATCTCTGTACCATAGTATGTAATTTAATGTGAGTAGTAAGTAAAAACAATCTTTAGTCACCACTTATAAAGAGTTTCTCTTACAAAGTGTCTTTGAGTTGCTGCTTTTATTTTAATAAGGCATTAGTCATACTTGGGGCATGCAGTGTGTTCTCCTGAATTATGATAGCTCACATTTATCCCGGCTTTACTGTGGGCTGCCACCCTGCTAAGCACTTTAGGTTCATTATTTTATTTAATCCTCTCACCATCCTTATGAGGTAGGTAGTATTACTAGGCCATTTTATATATGAGGAAACTGAGAGTTTAGAGAGGTTAGATAATTTGCCCAAGGATACAGACTTGACCATACATAGTAGGGCAGTCTTCCTGATACTGTTTTTTAAATAGGCACAGTAGATTAAAAAATATCAATTAAATAACAATTTAATAGTTTTAAATACCAGTACATTTTGTATAACACAGTGGGGGAAAGGTTCTAATTGGAGGTGAATAGGGGGAGTTCAAAGGAAAAAGTGACAGTGGTCCAGATCCTTGTGTGACTACAGGAGGGAGGGAATGGAGATCATCACAGTAGTTGTCTCTAGGGGTTCCTGTCCCACTGTGCCAGGGCTGAAGGTGCTCTCGAGGGATGGTCCAGCTCCCTGGTGGTTTCCATGACAATCTGTGCCCTGCGCTCAGCATGGATCCTTCTTGATGCAGTATCATGACAGTTAAGATAAATTCTTAAGGTCTTTTTGTCATTACTTAAACTTGATTGGTGTGTTTTTCATGGGTGGTTGAGGAGGGTGGAGTTTCTGAATCACTGAAATAAATTGCCATCCCTAATCTTGGATAGTTGAACCATTTTTCTGACCTTTGAACCCTGGCAAAAAAACTTATGGAATGAATATGTTGATATTTGTTCTTTTTATTTGTCTACCTATTATTCTGTATAACTCCATTAGTTAGGTTTTATCAACTCCTCTTTGTGGGAGAGGAAACAGAGTTGTCAAAGATAAAAAGTGATGAAGTGATTTGCCCACCATCATCAGATGGCTTGTATGGCAGAGCTGGAGCTCGAACCCAGCTCTCCTGACTTTTAAGTTCAGTGCTCTGTTGCTGTTTCTGAGACCCAGAGGGAGGCTCTAGTGGTACATCTGAGTCTTATCATTGTCCTGTATGTAACACTGTTCCAAGTTCCGTGAATTACACTAACTTAAAAGGTTTTTGGAGTTGGAAGGTACCTTTGAGATTCCTTAGAATCCAACCTCCTTTTATTGTAGGTGAGGATCCTGAATGGACCTGTGATTTAGATTGAGGACAGTGCTTGTTAGAGGGAGAACTAATGAGTTTTAAGTCAGAATTTTAAAATATCCCAAAGGCTGGGACCTTGAGCTGAATTTGACCAAATGAAAATTTTAATGGGTACAAGTGTAAATTTTTTCAGAATATAAATTGTAAAGGTAGGAAAAGGAGAAAAATGGGGTGTTTACTTTGCAATTTCTTCAACATTTTTGTGTGTGTGAAAATTTTCATAATAAAATGTTGGGGGAAGACTTCCGGGAATATGGCGACGTGAACGGACCAGCAGAAAAATTCCTCCCAACATTATATTTATTCACGAAAATACAGCAAATACAACTATCCCTAAAAGAGAGACCACAATACACAGGAAAGTGCACAGCGTACAGCTACACCTGTGAGAACTTGGCAGTCAGTGAGGCGGACAGGATACGGAGTGGCGACCCGGTGGGACCGAGCGCTCCCCCCCCACAGAGCTCCGGCGGCCAGACACTCGGGACAGAGGACTCGGCGAGGCGGGACAGAAACGCGATCCAGCGAGACCAGAGCGCCCCTCCACCCCAGCACTCCGGCGGGAGTCCCGGCAAGGCGGGTAAGGTACGGAGCCGCGAGCGGACCGAGCGCTCCTCTCCCCCAGCGCTCTGGCGGGAGGAGAGGATTCAGAGCTGGGAGGGAGCGGAAGTCTGCGCCGGGAGCGCGACACACAGCCGGCGGTGTAGCGGAGATAGGAGAGACAGAGGGCACAGGGGCCCAGCCCGGAACGTGCAAGTTGCCCGCGGCAGGCTCCAGGAAGGAAAAAGAAAGGAGAAAAAAGGGAAGAAAAGTGAGCGCTCTACCTCAGCGGTCTTAAAGAGACAGGAGCTCAGTAGAGGGGCCGGATAGCCCCGCAAACTGAGCCCAGCACGCTGGGAGTCCTGGGGAGCTTTGGACCCCGTGGCTGGTGACTGGGAAAGGGTGCCCGCCATTGAGACCCCCACGGAGATCAACAGTTTCCCATAGTTCCCAACCCAGCCAGAACTATAGAGTGGCGCTGGAATAGTGGAGCAACAGCGCCACCTACAGCACTCGCGCGGAACCCACTCTCAGTGGCTTTTTTTTGTTGTTGTTGTTATTGCTTTTTCTCCCCTTTCTTTTCCTTTTTTTCTTTCCCTCTCTTTCAACAGCCTCCCATTGATTCTCACCCCGGCCACAGCTTTAAAGGGCCGTGTGGAGTGACGTGGCCACGGCTCTGGAATAGTGGAGCAATAGCGCCACCTACAGCATTCACACAGAAACCACCCCCAGTGGGTGTTTTGGTGTTTTTTTTTTTCTTTTTGTTGTTGTTGTTGTTGCTGTTTTCTTTTACGTGTTGCTGCTTTTTCTTTTTCTTTCTTTTCTTTTCCTTTCTCTCTCTCTCCTTTTACTTTTTTATTATTAGTAGAAATTTCTTTTTTTTTCCTTTCTCTCCTTTCTTATCTCTCCTTGCTACCAACAACCAATTCTATAGTCATGAGAAGACAGAAGAATATGATACAGACAAAGCTTCAGACAAACACCACCCCAGAGAAAGAATCTGAAGAAATGGACATGCAGTCTTCCAGAAAAAGAATTCAGAATAAAAGTCATAGCCATGCTGACGGATCTACAGAAAAATGTGCAAGAACTGAGGGAGGAAGTGAGGGAAGTGAGGAAAGACTATGCAGAAATGAGACAAGCCATCGACAGGCTCAACAGCAGATTGAATCAGGTTCAAGACACGATCAAGGAATTACAAGACAGGGACCAGGAATACAAAGAAGCGGAGGCAGAGAGAGATAAAAGGATCTCTAAGAATGAAAGAATATTAAGAGAACTGTGTGACCAATCGAAACGGAGCAATATTCGCATTATAAGAGTACCAGAGGAAGAAGAGAGAGAAAAAGGGATAGAAAGTGTCTTTGAAGAAATAATTGCTGAAAACATCCCCACGCTGGGGAAGGAAATAGTCTGACAGTCCACGGAAGCCCACAGATCTCGCAACACAAGGGACCCAAAGAAGACAACACCAAGACACATAATAATCAAGATGGCAAAGATCAAAGACAAGGACAGAGTATTAAAGGCAGCTAGAGAGAGAAAAAAGATCACCTACAAAGGAAAACCCATCAGACTGTCATCAGACTTCTCAACAGAAACCTTACAGGCCAGAAGAGAATGGCATGATATATTTAACGTAATGAAACA
>JAQQAC010011420.1:3276466-3301399 GCA_029783875.1 Phataginus tricuspis
TAAGAACTTTTCAGATTTTATTTTCTGTGGCAACATACAGCTTTCAAAGATTTTTATTTATCAAATGGTAAAACTCTTACGAATTTCTAAAGAATTTCTAAATTTAGAATTTCTAAAGGATATTCTTCCAGTTTTCTCATATCATGCCATTTCCTTCTACAGATTTGCTTGTAAATGCATCACGAAGAGGCAACCCAGAATGAAGAAAGCAAGCAGGAGTGTTGGCTCGGTGCCTAAAGTGTCTGGGATAAGCAAAACAGTGGAGAAACCTAAACCTGAAAATAACCCTTTGGCATCTACAGGAGGTAAACTTGTGAGACCTGGAGCTGCAGCATCATTGTCCAAGGTATTAATGTGGTGATGTTTGAATTTGTGATGGATTTAGAAGCAAATTGTGTGATTTATTAAACAGACATTGTTTAGGGGTTGCCTTCTCCTGGCGCTGGTAACACATAGCCTTTGAAAAGAGTTTGCAGGGTGATGAACTTACTTGCTGTGGTTAGTCTGTCTTTCTGAACAAAACCAGATAGTAAGCTTGTCTTGCCAATGGGTTTCAGCCCCAGACAAGTTCACTATGGATTCAGTGAGACCGAAAAATGACAGTGGAATGTTCTGGGGTGAAAGGGTTTGTACCCAACTTTATTCCCACAGTGGCAGGTTCAGTCACTAAAATCCCATCCACTCAGAGTGAGTCTGTATGCAGCAAGCAAGTCTCTGCCTCTGGGCCTCTCTGCCTCTGCAGCCGCCTCAGTCTCTGTCCTTGGCGCTGTCACCACTCCAGTCTTGGCTGTCCTGTAGCCATGCAGTAGCCCTGTGGCTGTGCCACTGTGTCGCGCAGAGCACTGGGTGGAGCTCTTTATTATAATAATGAGTCAGTAGCAATGAATTGCCCACACGTGTATAGTGAGCTAGCTGACCAAGGCCAGGTGAGAATCCTGGCCATAGGAACCTTCACTTTAGCCACAAGGCTTGTTTGTGGAACAGTCTTTGAGCTGCAAGGCTCTGCGTTGGTTTGAGCTAGAGGTAGAGTTGGCTCTGTGAAGCTTATGGAGTAATGAATGGAGTAGTCACATATGTGAATAACTAAAATACACAGCAAAAAAGGCAGGTGCTCTGGGAGAGCAGGAAAGCGGTGCAAGCACTTTCAAGTAGGAAAATACTGTTTCTAGTCCAGGAAGGTTTTATGAAAAGAGCATGTATGCTCAGTTTTAAAGGACCAGCAGTAACATCCTGAAACCCCTAGATGGGGGTTTCGGTTCCCTCCCCAGCCCCTTACACACCATAAACTGCTGTTTTCTTCCAGACAGCTGATCCAGTATGAATCCCAGTAAAATTGGGTGATAATAATTTAATTAGGAAACTAACATAACTAGTTTTTGTTACACTCCTTAAGAGGTTGGTTTAGTTCTTATTAGTGTAGGATAGTGACTGTGGGCTTCAGGAGCAACAGACCCAGGCTCAGTATGGCCTTCATGGGGCCTTGGTCAGGGTGAAGTGAGGGGTATGTGAAAGGGGTTAGCACAGGGCCGCACACAGCAGGTATTTAGTGGGTGACAGGCAGTAGCATTTTTATTGGTTAGCTCTAGAAACTTTTTCAGCTCAAGATTGATTGCTCAAAACAACAGTCTTCCCATGGGTGTTCTGTGTCTGTGTTGGTTTGGACCATTCGAGGGACAGGATGACTCCAGGCCCCTTTTCAGCTAGTCAAGTCATAGATTCATTGGCCAGAGATCTACATGGTTATCTTCTAGTCTTTCTCAATCCACAGTTCCTTTATTCTTTGCTTGTTTGTTTTAGGGAGTTGGTGTTTGAGTAGAAAGTTTTGACTCTGTGGAGAAAACCTGGAAAATGTTTCTACTAGTCTGATAGGGAGAAACCAAGCACTGCCTGAAACATAATCTGTTTAAAAGCCTTTTGTCCAGGCAGGACTTTGATAGATTGCGGTTTAATTATTTTAAGAAACACCTCACAAGAATAGCTGATGAGGGACTTCATTATATGTGTTGAAAGATCTAGCAGGAAATGCTGGTTTTTCTCTTCCAGGGTTGTTGAAACTGAACCCAGGCTTATTCCACAGGCTTGGAGATGTCCCCAGATTTTCTCCTTGCTACTACATCCCTGATGAGCTATTGGATGTCCTCCTGTGGCCTGGAGGATGGTACCAGGAGTAGACCTTTGCCCTGCTTCCGTTAGTCTGAATCAACACTCTTAAACTATTTCCTTGGTGGCAGTGCTGCCACTCTTTTGTGTAAGATAGCTGGCATTTCCTGACCTAACTGGTTACTCAGTTGCTGGGGCTGTCTTCAGAGTGGAGTGCCTGTGTGACTAGTGACCTTACGTGACTGGAAGAACAGGTTGAAACATTGGCACTGGATGTGCAGTGCTGCCTTCCACCTGTTGACTCCTTATCAGTGGAAGGCAGTGTCTTTGAAGGTTTGCTACGGAGTGTGCACTGAGCCGGCATGTCAGCTCATCTGAGGCTTGAATTTGGTTATGAACCGTGAGTACTTTTTCATTGTGAGGCAGAACAGTGTGTCTGCTGTGTGCCAGCACGTGCTGGCTCTTCATAGCTTTGGCTCTCCTATGTTGGCTGATTTGTTTGAATAGGTGTGTGTGTGTGTGTGTGTGTGTGTGTGTGTGTGTGTGGAGTAATTGCTTTTACTTAAGAAAGGAGAAGAAAAAAATCACTCAGTGAAGTAAGGCACAGAAAGAAAGAAGAAAAGAGTGAAAATGAATAGAAGAATTGAAAAAATCAGAAGCATTTGGAGACCCCATGAATTTGCATTATTTTTTAAAGTTTTCATATTTCACTCTGCTTCTCTGGCATATAAATACCTCCCACAGCCTGAATTCCTGTAGCTGTGATGGAGCCTTGATGATTAATCACATGAAAGAAGCATTTGCCTTTTAATCATTTAGATACCATGTGCACATATTCATCCTGTCATGAGGGCTCCCACATGTGAGTATCTGTCACTGTGCAGTATTTGTTTGTTTTTTTTTTTACAATTTATTTTGTTTTAGTATCATTAACCTACAATTACATGAGCAATATACTGTGCAGTATTTGTGTGACACTTTTGCAGTGTCAGGGTATGGAGACATGCACTTCTTCATTTCAAGTATTGTTTGAGGCTAAATCTAGTTGAGATACAAGGGAAAGGACCCTTTTGATCCAGAGCACCTCACTGCTGATTGGAGCTTTTGTAAATATAAAATGAAGCTCTACTAATGTTTATAGTGAATTTTAAGGAAATTGTTCCTGTTCTTGTGAATAGCTGTGCCATCTATCTTGGAGCATTTGTATGGATAATTCTTTGTCACAGCCAGCCAAAAGGATCATTTTCCTACATGCCTATACTTTCCAGGTTTCACACACTGCTCAGATGTTCATGATTTATCCTTGTAGAAGTAATACTTGTTTTCATTGTCCCAAGAATACTTTTTTCTAAAACTTGATAGGTGAGAATTAATAAGCTGTGGTTACTTCAGTTAGAATGAATCTAAATAATTGATGACTCTTCAATGATTATTTGTAGTCGTACCTTTTCATTGCAAAAGTTAATTAACAATATGATTGAGCAGTCCATCTCTGAAACTTGAAAGGCAAAACTTAAATTTTGAGACACAGGCGCAAACTATGAAACTTGGAGTTTATCCTGAGAAGCATGAATACTTTGGTTGTTGTATTTCATTATTTGATCTGGAAGGAATGTTTTTACCAGATGATTTGTGTTTTTCACTTGTTAAAAAAGGAGACTAAAAATCTATTCCTTCATCAGTTTCATTTATTTGAACTGTTGATGGGGTGTTTATGTGTATGAATGCACATGTATTTACAGACCTGTATAACAAAAATTAAAAGAAATAGGAAAAAAGCCTGCAGTTAGTTTCATGTGAAAGGCAGGTTGGGAAGTACAGAGTTGTGTTCTGTTTTGTTTTCACTTTTTTGATTAAGTATAACATATATCATGAAAAGTTCAAAAACAGCGTCTGTGTTCATCTTAGTGAATTACCACAAAGTGTGAACATACAGTACAGCCAGGTCAAGAAACAGTACATCTGCACCTCAGCCAGTTTTGGATCTTTATATAAATGTAACTATACACTGTTCTTTTTATGTGTTTCATGGATGATACTTATCCATATTGTCTATCGCAGCAGCTCCATCTTCATTGTTGAATACAAATCCATGGAATGGCGACATGTCATTCATTTGTACTACTGTTGATGGACATCTGGAGTTTCCATTTTGTGGCTATTAGAATAATGTTGATTTGAACCTTCTTATACGCATCTTTTAGTACACATGTGCACCACTTCTTTTGGTGCTGTAACTAGGAGTGAAGTTACTGGGTCATAGGGTGCACTGGTTCAGCTTTAAGAGATGATGGGGCCAAATCATTTTTCAAAGTGGTTTCAAAGTTTACACTCTTGGTTGCTCTGCATTGTCATCTGCACTTAAGTTTGTCTTTCATTGTAGCCATTCAGGTGTGTGTAAAGAGATTCTGAAGTGGCATTAATTTCCATTTGCATTATTGTCGATGAGATTAAATACTCATCTTTTGTGAAGTTCCTATTCAAATCACTTGCCCGTTTTTCTATTGTGGTTATCTTTCTTTGACTTTTTTTTGTGTGTGTGTGGTAAAATACACCTAACATTTAAGCATCTTAACCATTTTTAAGTATATAGTTCAGTAGCATTAAGTACTTTCATATATTACTGGGCAGTCATCACCACTGTCCATCTCCAGAAGTTTTTCATCTTGTGAAACTGAAATTCTGTCCCCATTGAGCAACAACCCATCCCGTCCCTGGCAACCACCATTCTGCTTTTTGTCTCTGTGAATCTGAAGTACTTCATATGAATAGAATCATACAGTTTTTTGACTTTTTGTGACTAGAATATTTCACTCAAAGTTCATCCATATTGTAGCATGTGTCAAAATGTCTTTCTTTTTTAAGGCTGAATAAATTCCATTGTATGTGTATACTGTATTTTGTATTCGTTCTTCCATGAGTGGACACCTGGGTTGCTTCCATCTTTTGGCTATTGTAAATAATACCTGTGAACGAATATATCTCCTAGACACCATGCTTTCAGTTCTTTTGGGTATATACCCAGAAGTGTAATTGCTGGATCATGTGGTAGGTAGTTCTATTTTTAATTTTTTTTAGGACCCTCCATAATGTTACCTACAGCAGGTGCACCATTTTATATTCCTTCTGGCAGTGCACAGGGGTTTCAATTTTTCCATGTCCTCACGAGCACTTGTTTTTTGTTTTCGTTTTTTTTTTAATATATAATTTATTTTGGTATCATTAATCTACAAGTACATGTGCAGTATTATGGTTATTAAACTACCCCATCAGGTCCCCCCCACCAACCCCATTACAGTCACTGTCCATCAGCGTAGTGAGATGCTATAGAATCACTACTTGTCTTCTCTGAGTTGTACAGCCCTCCCCGTGCTCCCCCAACATTACGTCTGCTAATCGTAATGCCCCTTTTTCCCTCTTATCCCTCCCTTCCCACCCGTTTTGTTCCTTCAGTTTTTTTCTTTGTTCTTATACTCCACATATGAGTGAAATCATTTGATACTTGTCTTTTTCGGCTTGGCTTATTTCACTGAACAAAATACCCTCTAGCTCCATCCATGTTGTTGCAAATGGTAGGGTTTGTTTTCTTCTTATGGCTGAATAATATTCCATTGTGTATATGTACCACATCTTCTTTATCCATTCATCTACTGGTGGACACTTAGGTTGCTTCCACTTCTTGGCTATTGTAAATAGTGCTGCGATAAACATAGGGGTGCATATGTCTTTTTCAAACTGAGCTGCTGCAGTCTTAGGGTAAATTCCTAGGAGTGGAATTCCTGGGTCAAATGGTATTTCTATTTTGAGTTTTTTGAGGAACCTCCATACTGCTTTCCACAATGGTTGAACTAATTTGCATTCCCACCAGCAGTGTAGGAGGGTTCCCTTTTCTCCACATCCTCGCCAACATTTGTTGTTGTTTGTGTTTTGGATGTTGGCCATCCTCACTGGTGTGAGGCGATATCTCATTGTGGTTTTAATCTGAATTTCTCTGATGATTAGCGATGTGGAGCATCTTTTCATGTGCCTGTTGGCCATCTGAATTTCTTCTTTAGAGAAGTGTCTATTCATGTCCTCTGCCCATTTTTTAATTGGATTATTTGCTTTTTGTTTGTTAAGGTGCGTGAGTTCTTTATATATTTTGGATGTCAACCCTTTATCAGATACGTCATTTATGAATATATTCTCCGATACTGTAGGATGTCTTTTTGTTCTACTGATGGTGTCCTTTGCTGTACAGAAGCTTTTCAGTTTGATATAGTCCTACTTGTTCATTTTTGCTTTTGTTTCCCTTGCCTGGGGAGATATGTTCATGAAGAAGTTGCTCATGTTTATGTCCAAGAGATTTTTGCCTATGTTTTTTTCTAAGAGTTTTATGGTTTCATGACTTACATTCAGGTCTTTGATCCACCTTGAGTTTACCTTTGTGTATGGGGCTAGACAGTAGTCCAGTTTCATTCTCTTACATGTAGCTGTCCAGTTTTTCCAACACCAGCTGCTGAAGACGCTGTCACCTCCCCATTGTATATCCAAGGCTCCTTTATCAAATATTAATTGACTGTATATGTTTGGGTTAGTGTTTGGATTTTCTGTTCTGTTCCACTGGTCTGTGGGTCTGTTTTTGTGCCAATACCAAATTGTCTTGATTACTGTGGCTTTGTAGTAGAGGTTGAAGTCAGGAATCGTAATTCCCCCTGTTTGATTCCTCCTTCTCAGGATTGCTTTGGCTATTCGGGGTCTTTTCTGGTTCCATATGAATTTTAGAATTATTTGTTCCAGTTCATTGAAGAAAGCTGTTGGTAGTTTGATAGGGATTGCGTTGAATCTGTAGATTGCTTTAGGTAGTATAGCCATTTTGACAATATTTATTCTTCCTAGCCATGAGCATGGGATGCATTTCCATTTGTTAGTGTCCTCTTTAATTTCTCTTAGGAGTGTCTTGTAGTTGTCAGGTTATAGGTCTTTCACTTCCTTGGTTAGGTTTATTCCTAGGTATTTTATTCTTTTTGATGCAATTGTGAATGGAATTGTTTTTCTGATTTCTCTTTCTGTTAGTTCATCGTTAGTGTATAGGAAAGCAACAGATTTCTGTGTGTTAATTTTGTATCCTGCAACTTTGCTGATTTCAGATATTAGTTGTAGTAGTTTTGGAGTGGAGTCTTTAGGGTTTTTTATGTA
Source organism: Phataginus tricuspis (assembly GCA_029783875.1). Taxonomy (NCBI): domain Eukaryota; kingdom Metazoa; phylum Chordata; class Mammalia; order Pholidota; family Manidae; genus Phataginus; species Phataginus tricuspis. Next base: position 3,283,745 of record JAQQAC010011420.1, read on the forward strand.
CAGTATCATGTCATCTGCAAATAGTGACAATTTGACTTCTTCTTTACCAATCTGGATGCCTTGTATGTCTTTGTTTTGTCTGATTGCTGTGGCTAGGACCTCCAGTACTATGTTGAATAACAGTGAAGAGAGTGGGCATCCCTGTCTTGTTCCTGATCTTAGATGAAAAGCTTTCAGCTTCTCGCTGTTAAGTATGATGTTAACTGTGGGTTTGTCATATATGGCCTTTATGATGTTGAGGTACTTGCCGTCTACACCCATTTTGTTGAGAGTTTTAATCATGAATGGATGCTGAATTTTGTCAAATGCTTTTTCAGCATCTATGGAGATGATCATGTGGTTTTTGTTCTTCTTTTTGTTGATGTGGTGGATGATGTTGATGGATTTTCGAATGTTGTACCATCCTTGCATCCCTGGGATGAATCCCACTTGATCATGGTGTATGATCCTCTTGATGTATTTTTTAATTCGGTTTGCTAATATTTTGTTCAGTATTTTTACATCTATGTTCATCAGAGATATTGGTCTATAATTTTCTTTTTTGGTGAGGTCTTTGCCTGGTTTTGATATTAGAGTGATGCTGGCTTCATAGAAAGAGTTTGGAAGTATTCCCTCCTCTTCTATTTTTTGAAAAACTTTAAGGAGAATGGGTGTTATTTTTTTCTCTATATGTCTGGTAGAATTCAGAGGTGAATCCATCAGGTCCAGGGGTTTTGTTCTTGGGTAGTTTTTTGATTACCGATTCAATTTTGTTGCTGGTGATTGGTCTGTTTAGTTTTAATGTTTCTTGCTTGATCAGTCTTGGAAGGTTGTATTTTTCTAAGAGGTTGTCCATTTCTTCTATGTTTTCCAGCTTGTTAGCATATAGATTCTCATAATATTCTCTTATAATTCTTTGTATTTCTGTGGGGTCCGTCATTATTTTTCCTTTTTCATTTCTGATTCTATTTATTTGTGTGGATTCTCTTTTTCTCTTACTGAGTCTGACTAGGGGTTTATCTATTTTTTTTTTTTCAAAGAACCAGCTCTTGGTTTCATTGATTTTTTTCTATTGTTTTATTCTACTCAATTTTATTTATTTCTTTTCTGATCTTTATTATGTCCCTTCTTCTGGTGACTTTGGGCCTCATTTGTTCTTCTTTTTCCAATTTCAGTAATTGTGTCTTTAGACTATTCATTTGGGAATGTTCTTCCTTCTTTAAATAAGCCTGGATTGCAATATACTTTCCTTTTAGAACTGCCTTTGCTGCATCCCACAGAAGTTGTGGCTTTGTGTTGTTGTCAATAGTCTCCGTATATTCTTTGATTTCTGTTTTGATTTGGTCATTAACCCATTGATTCATTAGAAGAATGTTGTTAAGTCTCCATGTATTTGTGAGCCTTTTTGATTTCTTTCTAAAATTTATTTCTAGTTTTATACCTTTGTGATCTGAGAAGTTGGTTGGTAGAATTTCAGTATTTTTGAATTTACTGAGGTTCTTTTTTTGGCCTAGTATGTGGTCTATTCTGGAAAATGTTCCATGTGCACTTGAGAAGAATGTGTATCCTGCTGCTTTTGGGTGCAGAGTTCCGTAGATATCTGTTAGGTCCATCTGTTCTAGCGTGTTGTTCAGTGCCTCTGTGTCTTTACTTATTCTCTGTCTGGTTGATCTGTCCTTTGGAGTGAGTGGTGTGTTGAAGTCTCCTAAAATGAATGCACTCCTTTCTATTTCCTCCTTTAATTCTGTCAGTATTTGTTTCACATATGCTGGTGCTCCTTTGTTGGGTGCATATATATTTATAATGGTTATATCTTCTTGTTGGACTGACCCCTTTATCATTATGTAATGTCCTTCTTTATATCTTGCTACTTTCTTCGTTTTGAAGTCTATTTTGTCTGATACAAGTACTGCAACACCTGCTTTTTTCTTTTTGTTGTTTGCATGAAATATCTTTTTCCATCCCTTCACTTTTAGTCTGTGTATATCTTTGGGTTTGAGGTGAGTCTCTTGTAAGCAGCATATAGATGGGTCTTGCTTTTTTATCCACTCTGTTACTCTGTGTCTTTTGATTGGTGCATTCAGTCCATTTACATTTAGGGTGATTATTGATAGATATGTACTTATTGCCATTGCTGGCTTTAGATTCGTGGTTACCAAAGGTTCAAGGGTTGCTTCTTTACTATCTAACAATCTAACTTAACTTTCTTGTTAAGTAATTATTGTGAACACCGTCTGATGTTTCTTTATTTCTCTCCCTTCTTATTCTTCCTCCTCCATTCTTTATATATTAGGTGTTTTATTCTTTGTCTTTAGTTAGTATTTGGATGGTCTGCTTTCTTTGCTATGATTTTATTTTCTCTGGTGACATCTTTTTAGCCTTAGGGGTGCTTCCCTCTAGAGCAGTCCGTTTAAGATATCCTGTAGTGGTGGTTTATGAGAGGCAAACTCTCTCAACTTTCATTTGTCTGGAAATTGTTTAATCCCTCCATCATATTTAAATGATAATCGTGCCGGATACAATATTCTTGGTTCGAGGCCCTTGTTTCATTACGTTAAATATATCATGCCATTCTCTTCTGGCCTGTAAGGTTTCTGTCGAGAAGTCTGATGATAGTCTGATGGGTTTTCCTTTTAGGTGATCTTTTTTCTCTCTCTAGCTGCCTTTAATACTCTGTCTTTATCTTTGACCTTTGCCATCTTAATTATTATGTGTCTTGGTGTTATCTTCCTTGGGTCCCTTGTGTTGGGAATTCTGTGGGCTTCCGTGGAGTGCAAGACTATTTCCTTCCCCAGCGTGGGAAAGTTTTCAGCAATTATTTCTTCAAAAACACTTTCTATCCATTTTTCTCTCTCTTCTTCCTCTGGTACTCCTATAATGCGAATATTGTTCCGTTTGGATTGGTCACACCGTTCTGTTAATATTCTTTCATTCCTAGAGATCCTTTTCTCTCTCTCAGCCTCAGCTTCTCTGTATTCCTGTTCTCTGGTTTCTATTTCCATTAACAGTCTCTTGCAATTCATCCAGGCTGCTGTTAAGCCCGTCGATGGCTTGTCTGATTTCTGCATTGTCTTTGCTCACTTCCCTCCCTTCCTCCCTCAGCTCTTGCACATTTCTCTGTAGATCCGTCAGCATTGTTATGACTTTTATTCTGAATTCTTTTTCAGGAAGACTGTGCTGTTCCATCCCTTCAGGCTCCCTTTCTGGAGTTGTCTGCTTGATTTTAGTCTGGACCATATTCCTCTGTCTTTTAATGGCTATAGAAGTGGTCGGTGGTATTTGCCACGTATGTCAGCTGGGCTCTTTAAGACTTTAAAAAGAAAAAAAAAGGAAAGAAAGAAAGAAAAGAGAAGAAAAAAGAAATAACAAAACAAACAAAACAAAAACACCCACCAGGAGTAGATTCTATGGGGATGTTGTAGGTGGCACTGTTGCTCCACTATTCCGTAGCCATGGCCGTGCAGGGCCCTTTATATCTCTGGTGGGGGTGGGAACGAATGGGAGGCTGTTGCTCTCTGGGGGAAGTCGAAGTGCGGCCACCCTTTCCCAGTCACCAGCTAAGGGGTCCGAAACCCCCCAGGACTCCCAGCCTGCTGGGCTGAGTGTGCTGGGGCAGTCCGGCTCCTCCGCTGGGCTCCTGTCTCTTTAAGACCACTGAAAAAAGCACGCACTTTTCTTTTTTTTTTTCCCTTCCTAGGAGCTGGCTGCGGGCTCCCTGGCACGTTCCCCGCTCAGATCCTGCACCCTCTGTCTCTCCATCTCCCCTACACTGCGCTATGTGTGTCAGCGCTCCCCGCACAGATCAATGGGGCTGGTTATTTCATGGGGTGTACTTCCACTCCCTCCTGGCTCTGAATCCTCTCCTCCTGCCGGTGTGCTGGGGTGGGGGGGTGCTCGGGTCCCTCAGGGTCACGGCTCCGTATCTTACCCGCCTCGCGGGGTGCTGAGTCCTCTTGGGTGTAGCTGCACGCTGTGCGCTTTCCTGTGTATTCTGGTCTCTCTTTTAGGAATAGTTGTATTTGCTGTATTTTCGTAGATATATATAGTTTTGGGAGGAGATTTCTGGTGCCCTGCTCACACCGCCATCTTCCCGGAAGTCTCTCTTGTTTTCGTTTTTTAATGGCGAAACTCTCCTGTAGTAATGGGTATGAGGTGGTGCAGTGTCTTTTTTTGTACTGATTTATAGTTCTTTACCTATTCTAGATATTAGCCCTTTGTCATTTATACATATTGCACATACGTTCTCCCACTCTTTGCCTTCTCTTTTTCCTTCTTTAGTGGTATCTTTTGATGAATGGAAGTTCTTGATTTTAATATAGTCCAGTTTGCCAGTAATTTCTTTGTGGCTAGTTTTTGTGTATATGTTTTGTTTATGAAATCTTTTCCCATCCCAAGGTAGAAGATAGTGTCTTATACTTTTACCTAGGAGTGTTATTTTACATTTTATATTTAGATCCTCAATATATCTGGTATTAATTTTTTAAAAGCCTTTTATTTTGAAATGCTTCCTTCATACATACATGTAAACATACGTATATATTTTTTTTCTTGAACTGTTTTAAGTGTAAATTGTACGGATAATGCTTCTTTAGTGCTTAATATTCCAATATGCATTTCCAAAAAAACAAAGACATTCTCTTTTATAACCATAGCACAATCATAAAATCTGGAAATAAACACTGATAAAATGCTAATATCTAATCTGTAGGCTTAAAATTTTGCCAATTGTGCTAATGTCCATTCAGCAAAAAAGGTAATTTTTTTCTGGTTCAGGATTCAATCCAGGATCATGAATTGCATTTGGTTGTTATGCTCATTATCATCCTTAAATTTGGAATAGTTCCTCAGTCTTTGTCTTTTATGACTTTGACATTACCAAAGAGTATAGGCTAGTTCATTTGGTAGACTGTCCTCCAAATTTGGGCTTGTCAGTGTTTCCTTATGATTATGTTGGGATAATGCATTTTTGGCAGGAGTCCCATAGAAACCATGCATTTCTGGAGGCATAGTGTCAGTCTGTTCCCTTCCTGGTGATGTTAATTTGGTGTCTACTAGGTTCTCCACTCAGGTTATGTTTCCTTTTGTAATTAATAAGTATCTTGTCACAATACTCTGAGACTTTATAAATACCCTCTTCGTCAAGTTTCACTCTAGTTTTAGCCAATTTTTTATTCTTCCCAGAATCAATTATTACTATGATTTTTGCCAAATGATAATTTTCTGATTCCACCATGCCTTCTATATTAATTAGTTGGCATTCTACTATAAGGGTTGTTCCTTTTGCCCCACTTATTTATGTATTTACATTAAGTGTGGATTCATTAATTTCTTATTCAGTGGTCTGTGAATTCTTGACATCATTTATTTTGAATCTCAGATTGTCCACAGTTTGACCAATGGGAGCTCCTCTAAGCTGAAGTATATCCTTTCACATGTTCTGATTCTTTGAGCAGTTCCTTAATTTCTTGAATAAATTTTCTACTTTACTAGCTCCAGCCCTAGAATCAGCCTTTTCTGCAAGGAGGCCTTGTTCCTTTTAGTGTAGGATGGAACTTAAACCATCTGGAGCTCAGTGCTCATTGCTTTTGAGTGTACTTCTGATTCTAAGCCCTCTGGCAACAGAGATAGAAAATACACTGCATACGTACAATCTGTGTCAATTTTTGTATCTGTTTATCGCCATATATATTAAAACCTGTGGGTTCATACTTACATTTCCAATTCCAATTGACATACAAGGTTTATACTTGCCACTTTCCGTAATTGTAATTACTTTCTCTGACAGAAACTTGGCTTTCACTAGCTATAATATACTTATTTTCTGAATCCTAGAATATGCATAAAATAGAGAATTGTTCACCATGCCACTGCAAAAAACAGATCTACCAGCTAGAGTTCTTCCACTTTTGTTTTTAGCTTAAGAACTTGAGGATTTATGGCTGAAATACTGTGTTCAAAAGATAACTTGGATTGCCCTCCTTCCCCTCCCCATGTGGTTATTATGTTACTTGTTTGCAATGCATTTGTTCCTGCTGAGTTCCATTTTTGGGTTTCCCCAACCCTTGTTTATTTAATTTATTTACTGTGAACATGTGAAACACAACCATGGTTCCACACATGAGAACTAGAAGAGCAGGTGTGTTCACAGATGTGACTCTCCCCTCCCCAATTCCTTCTTAACTCTGTTCCCACCCACCCCTTGGAGGTAAACAGTCTAATTTGTTTTTTGTGTATCCTTCCTGTGTGTCTTTTGCATAAGGGAGAAGATGCATGTATATTTTTTTATTTCCCCTTTCTTACACAAAAGTTGACATAATTAGATATACTTTGCACTTTGCTTTTTTTCACTTAATGTATTCTAGAAATTCCATACCATTGTATAGCAGTCTTTCTCATTCTGTTTACTATTTCATTTTGTGTATAAACTATAGTTTATTCAGCTGCTTTTCTGTGTATAGGCATTTAAGTTCTTTCTGCTGTTTGGCAATTAAAAGCAGTACTGCAATGAATAATCTGATGCATATATATTTTTGTTGGAGGTGTGTCCTTAGGTTAAATCCTAGAAGTGGGATTGTTTGCTCGGCAAAAGGGGACTGCATATGTGGCTTTGTTAGATATTGTCAGATTCCTTTCAGAAAGCTCTATCAGTTTGCATTCTCACCAGCAACTTGGCAGAGTGCCTGTTACCCCACATCCTTCCCAAAAGAATTTGTCATACTTTTTCATTTCTGCCAGTCATTAGCTGAGAAGTGGTAATCTCAGTGGTGTTTAACTTGCATTTTTCCTGTTGTGAGTTAGACTTACCTTTTTATGTGTGTGTCAATTGACTATGTGTGAATGTTCATTTTGCTCACTTTTCTGTGTGGTTTTTGGTCTTTTCCCCTTGATTTTTTTTTTGGAATAGGAAGTCATGCAGGTTTTTATTCTAAATGACTAACATGACCTAACACAAAATAGACATTTCTTCAACAAAATCATAAAACATACTATTTTCCCCTTGATTTTTAAGAGTTCTTTGTGTAATAGGGATATTAATCTTTTATCCATGAGATATTGCAAATGTGCTCTCCCAGTGTCTCTTCTTCTTTTTCTTTTTTTTTAACATTTATTTATTTATTTTGGCCATGTAAAAGTTCAGAAAACTCTTTTAAAGATTTTATTTTTTATGTAGTTAAATTTATCAATTCTTTGTTTTATCATCCAGAATTTTGAATCATAGTTAAAAAGCCTTGGCATTTGTTTTTGGTATGGTGTGAACTAGGGCTCATTTGCTCTTTTTTCCCTTTGTGAATACTGTAGACCTAGCACTATTTATTAAAAATATCCATTTTTTCTGTGCTGGTTCTTTGGTCGTAAATCAAGTGTATATATAGACAGTTTCTTTCTAGATTCTATTCTGTTTCACTGGTTTATTCATGGGCCAACACTACTGTTGTGATTATTAGGATAATTGCAGAGCTTTTGATTTGGTGCTCTGATAACATGTTTAACTTTTCCATTATTCAAAGACAAATTGTAAACAGAGAAGTGTGATGATTAAGCCACTTTTCATATGACTATGAAGGGTGGTTTTCAGATGTAATTATGAAAGAAGGGAGTGTTTAACTTACTGAGGAAGAAAAACTACTTCAAAGATAATTTTAACTTTTATTAACACTATAAAATATTTGAAAATGTAAGAGTATGTTCAGCTTATTTGCTGATTCACAGATGAGGAACAATTGACAGGAAGGAGGTATAACTTGATTTATTATTTTTTTTGCATCATAGTTGATGACGAGTTTCATTAACAGAAACTAGTCCTTAACAGTCCATAATTATTAATGCAATATCCCCCTTCTTGTTATGTGATAATCCTTATTTACCAAAACTTAATGCTATTTAATTCATTAAAACATTAATTCTTTTCTGCCTCTTTTTTTGTAAAATAGATTGAACTTCCTAATAGTATTATATTATAACCTTCATAATTGAATGATGAGGACAGAGTCTACACCATATGGAGTCACTGACGTTTAGAACTGTAAGAGACTAGAGATTAGTTATTTATGAAACACTTTAATTTGTAGAAATGAATTCAGTATGATTATCTAAGGGTGGGCGTGGCCCCAGATAGAAAACTGTATAAATCAGCTGGCTCATTTGTACCTTCATCTTAATGGGACAAAACTTTTTGGTTCTTTTATTATATATCTCTTCCTTCTGCCCTCCCCATCTTCTATCCCTCCTTCCCTCTTATAGATCTTTACTCTGTGTTCTCTCTCATTTCTAGGAGCAGAAACAGATTCCTTCACCGTTTTTCTTAAGTAAAAGTTTTACACCCAATCTAATTATCCAGAGTACTTATTTTCTTTTTAAAAAGCTCATATTTTGTCAGTCATCTTTATAAAATATAAATTTTACAAATGGTCTTTCTCAAATAGTATGATCATTTAAGCTGGTGAACGCTCACTCTAACAATAAAATCTCTAGTTTTTAATTTATATATTACAGGCCTTACAAAAATCAGCTTTCAATTTGGGCTTACATTAGTAGATAAATAAATTATCTACTAATAAAGTAAGAAAAATAAATTACAGATTAATTTCTTCTAGATTATGGCTCCATCATTAACTCACTTTAGAACAATGAAGATTATTTCTGACTTTCAATGATATTTCTCACTAGAAATCACATTTATACAGATAAATGGCATTTCCTGTGGCATTATATAACTTTGCTGATAGCCCATGGGATATCACTCAAATGATCCCTGTTCATAAGGTATGTCCAAGATGAAAGAGTAATAAGGGGGGTGTCTTCACTTTTTCCCATCCCTCACTGAATCTGGCACATGTGGGTACATAGTGGGCTTTCATAAAATTTTTGATTACACATGTGATCTTTATATTTTAAAAAGAAGTATATGATTGGTTTATAAACCAGAAAAGAGGTTCTGTTTCTGTAGCATGGTATGATGCACTCCTCAGTAACAATCAGAAAGTCTTTGTAGAGTTCTTGAAGTCAATATAAAAGTTAAGAGCATTGTTTAGTCTGAAAATATAATTTAATCTTGCTTCATCTAGTCAATTATTTTTGTTTTCTATTGCTTCTAGACCAAGAGCAATGATGACCTTTTAGCTGGAATGGCCGGAGGGGTGACAGTGACTAATGGTGTCAAAGGAAAGAAAAGCACCTGCCCTTCCACAGCATCTTCAGCATCTGCCCCTGCCATGACCACTGTGGAGAGCAAGGCCAAGATTAGCACAGGTACGGATGGCATTCAGCATGAGAGTTTAACTGCATTTTTGTTTGAGTAGGCAGAGTGCATTGGTATTTATGGGGTTCCATCTAATTACAAAATCTCAGACATGTACAAAAAAGTTGGTTATTTCAACCCTGTGTGCTCATCACTCTTATCAACTGATGGCCAAACTTAACACCTTGACACCCATTTCCCCTATATTATTTTGAAGCAAATTCCAGATGTCATATAATTTCATCCACAAATACTTACCTTTGAAAGGTAAGGATTAATTAAAAAATAAACATAATACCATTTTCAGTCCTAAAAATAATTAGTAATCATTCCTCAAATCATAAATTATTCAGTAAGTATTTAAATTTAAATTGTCAACTGTCTCATAAATATTTCATATATATGTTTACTGTCTTTTTGGATCAGGATTCACTTAAGGTTCATATGTAATTGGTGATAATGTCCCTCAAGTCTTCTTTTTTCCATCTGTGGGTGTATCCTTTTTTTCTTGGAATTTAATTTTTGTAGAAACTGGTTATTTGACCTGTAGAGTTTTCCCATGATCTTGATTTTGATGTCACATCCCTGTGATGTCCTTGACCTTGTTCCTTTGTTCTCGCTCTTTGCTTTGAATGTCATTGGATCTTGAACCTTGATGGGATAGTTCCAGGTTCCTTTTTTTTTCCTTCAAGACTCCTCCATGAGTAATAGTCATCCATCATCAGGCACATCGTTTCTGGTTGTCTCTTTCCATGATGTTAGCAGCCTTTGATGATCAACACCAAGATACAGTCATTCCGGTGCTACCATTCTTTCTTCATTCATTAGCAACAATTTGTTTTTAGATTTGATTGAGTCCATAAATTAACTCATCCAATAGTCCAAGGAGTAAATGCCATCATATTTTATCTTCTAACAGTTACAGAAAAAAAAGCCCTTAAAACTTCCAGTAAACATAAGATCATGTGTTTGTAATAAAACTTGTGAAAACAAATTGGCAAAAATTGTAGTTAGGGAGGGTGAGGATTAAAGATGGCTGTGTGACAGGTGAGACAGAGACCTCCTCCTAAAACCACATATAATATGAAAATATAATTAATACATTTAAACCTGAAAGAGCAACAGGAAAGAAGACTGTGCCAGACTGCATACACCTGGAGAAAAGAACAGACCTCATGGAATAGGGTTAACGTACCAAAGCTGTGACCTGACAGGACCCAAGCCCTTCGCCCACCCTAGCTCACCAGCAGGAGGAAGAGAAACGGAGTGGGGACGGAGTGGGCTGCTGAACACCTAGCCCTGGAGATCTCCTCTGGGAGCACGAACCTACATTACATGGTGCTCTGGTGATTAGTGGGGTTGGAAAGCTAAGACAGGTGGAATACCTGGAGAGATTGAGATTCCAGCTGCTCTTGGAAAACAGGGATCCATATCTGGCTGCTCTGGGCAGGCACGCTGAGAGACTTCCTAACAGCAAGAGGGCTGCTAAAGGGGCAAGGACTGACACAAGTGTCCGGGCACTCTGCCCAGCAGGTTGGGAACTTTCAGGATCTTCAGGCACTCCATCCCCTTGGCTGGCTATGCAGGTCCAAGGCCCCCCACCGTGATACACAGCCTGCTGTGCCTTCCTTCTGGCCAGCCCTCACCTGGCTTCCAAACTGGCAACCCCTGCCCTGGCGTCAGGACAGCCAGCCAGCGGGAAGCCCCGCCTACAGCAGCTACAAATGCAGAGCATAGGGGCTTACACCTATGTGTTCGGCCCACTGGTTCTGGCAGTGGAGACAGGCATAGCAGCTGGGAAGCAGGAAACAGCTCTTTCCTCCTCCCAGGCACAAGCACCACTCCTCTGCGACCCCCAACATCACTCCAGGGACTGAGCAGCTCCAGAGAGTAGAGCTTCTGGGCACTAGAGGGCGCCACATACAAATATGAAATGTCAAAGGAACCTGGTCCAAACAAAAATTTTCTCAAACCAGGGAAGGGGTCGAGTGAGACTGAACTAATCAATATTCCTGAAAGAAATTTCAAAATAAAAATTATAAACATGCTCCTGGAGGTACAGAAAAAAATTCAAGAACTCAGGTATGAATTTAGGGTAGAGATCCAATCGTTATGGAACACAATGGAGGGTTTTAAAAGCAGATTAGATACAGTGGAGGAGACGATAAATGAAATAGAAATTAGAAAAGAGGAATGTAAAGAAGCTGAGGCACAGAGAGAAAAGAGGATCTCTGGGAATGAAAGAATACTGAGAGAACTGTGTGACCAATCCAAATGGAGCAATATTCGTATTATAGGGGTACCAGAAGAAGAAGAGAGAGAAAAAGGGATAGAAAGTGTCTTTGAGGAGGTAATTGCTGAAAACTTCCTCAATCTGGGGAAGGGGATAATCTCCCAGGCCATGGTGTTGCACAGATCTCCCAACACAAGGGACCCAAGGAAGACAACACCAAGACATATAGTAATTAAAATGGCAAAGATCAAGAACAAAGGACAGAATATTAAAAGCGGCCAGAGAAAGAAAAAAAATCACATACAAAGAAAAACCCATCAGGCTATCATCAGACTTCTCAGCAGAAACCTAACAGGCCAGAAGGGAGTGGCATGATATATTTAATGCAATGAAGCAGAAGGAACTTGAACCAAGAATACTCTATCCGGCAAGATTATCATTTAAATTTGAAGTAGGGATTAAACAATTTCCAGATAAGCAAAAGCTGAGAGAACTTACCTCCCACAAACCACCTCTACAGTGTATTTTAGAGGGACTGCTATAGACAGAAATGTTCCTAAGGCGAAATAGCTGTCACCAGAGGTAATAAAACCACAGTAAGGAAAGTAGAACAGTTAATTACTAAACAAATACAAAATTAAATCAACGACCACCAAAGTCAATCAAGGGATAGACAAAGAGTACAGAATATGATTCATAACATACAAAGAATGGAGGAGGAAGAAAAAGGAAGAGAGAAAGATAAAAAAAGAACCTTCAGATTGTGTTTGTAATAGCATCCTAAGTGAGTTAAGTTAGACTCTTAGATAGTAAGGAAGTTACCCTTGAACCTTTGGTAACCATGAATCTGAAGCCTGCAATGGCAATAAGTACATACCTATCAATAATCACCCTAAATATAAATGGTCTGAATGCACCAATCTAAAGACATAGAGTCACTGAATGGATAAAAAAACAAGGCCCATCTGTATGCTGCCTACAAGAGACTCACCTCAAACCCAAAGACATCATACACAGACTGAAAGTGAAGAGATGGAAAAAGATATTTCATGCAACTAATAGGGAGAAAAAAGCAGGAGTTGGAGTATTTCTATCCGACGAAATAGACTTCAAAATAAAGAAAGTCACAAGAGACAAAGGAGCACATTACAAAATGATAAAGGGGTCAGTCCTACAAGAGGATATAACCATTTTAAATGTCTATCCACCCAACATAGGAGCACCTACATATGTGAAACAAATACTAGCAGAATTAAAAGGGGAAATAGAATGCAATGTATTCATTCTAGGAGACTTCAACACTCCACTCACTCTGAAGGACAGACCAACCAGACAGAAAATAGGTAAGGAGACAGAGGCATTGAACAACACATTAGAACAGATGGACCTAACAGACATCTGCAGAACTCTCCACCCAAAAGCAGCAGGATACACATTCTTCTCAAGTGCACATGGAACATTTTCCTGAATAGACCACATACTAGACCACTAAAAGAGCCTCATTAATTAAAAAAGATAGGAATTGTACCAACCAGCTTCTCAGACCACAAAGGTATGAAACTAGAAATAAATTATGTAAAGAAAACAAAAAAGACCATAAACAAATGGAGGCTTAACAGCATGCTCCTAAATAACCAATGGAACAGTGACCAAATAAAAACAGAGATCAAGCAATATATGTAGACAAATGGAAACAATAGTTCAACACTGCAAAATCTGTGGGACGCAGCGAAGGCTGTGCTAAGAGGGAAGTATATTGCAATACAGGCCTACCTCAGGAACGAAGAACAATCCCATATGAACAGTCTAAACTAAACTCACAGTTAATGAAACAAGAAAAAGAAGAACAAATGAGGCCCAAGGTCAGTAGAAGAAGGGACATAATAAAGATTACAGCAGAAATAAATAAAACTGAGAAGAATGAAACAATAGGAAGAATCAATGAAAGCAGGAGCTGGTTCTTTGACAAAGTAAGCAAAATAGATAAATCTGTAGCCAGACTTATAAAGAAAAAAAGAGTCTTCTCACAGAAACAGAATAAAAAATGAGAACAGAAAAATCACTATGGACACCACAGAGGTACAAAGAATGATTAGAGAATACTATGAAAAATCATGTGCTAACAAACTGGATAACCTAGAAGAAATGGACAACTTTCTAGAAAAATACAACCTTCCAAGACTGACCCAGAAAAAAACAGAAAATCTGAACAGACAAATTACCAGCAACGAAACTGAACTGGTAATCAAAAACTACCTAAGAACAAAACCCCTGGACCAGATGGCTTCACCACAGAATTTTTTTTTTTGGTATCATTAATCTACAATTACATGTGCAATATTATGGGATATTATAGCATCCCCCTTCATCAGGTCCCCCCCACCAACCCCATTACAGTCACTGTCCATCAGCATAGTGAGATGCTATAGAGTCACTACTTATATTCTCTGAGGTGTACAGCCCTCCCCGTGCCCCCCCAACATTACGTCTGCTAATCGTAATGCCCCTTTTTCCCCCTTGTCCCTCCCTTCCCACCCATCCTCCCCAGTCCCGTTCCCTTGGTAACTGTTAGTCCATTCTTGGGTTCTGTGAGTCTGCTGCTGTTTTGTTCCTTCAGTTTGTTTCTTTGCTCTTATACTCCACAAATGAGTGAAATCATTTGATACTTGTAAATTTCTACCTGCTTATTTCACTGCACATAATACCCTGTAGCTCCATCCATGTTCTTGCAAATGGCAGGATTTGTTTTCTTCTTATGTCTGAATAATATTCCATTGTGTATATGTACCACATCTTCTTTATCCATTCATCTACTGATGGACACTTAGGTTGCTTCCATTTCTTGGCTATTGTAAATAGTGCTGCGATAAACATAGGGGTGCATATGTCTTTTTCAAACTGGGCTGCTGCATTCTTAGGGTAAATTCCTAGGAGTAGGATTCCTGGGTCAAATGGTATTTCTATTTTGAGTTTTTTGAGGAACCTCCATACTGCTTTCCACAATCGTTGAACTAATTTGCATTCCCACCAGCAGCATAGGAGGGTTCCCCTTTCTCCACATCCTTGCCAACATTTGTTGTTGTTTGTGTTTTGAATGTTGGCCACCCTTACTGGTGTGAGGTGATATCTCACTGTGATTTTAATTTGCATTTCTCTGATGATTAGCGTTGTGGAGCATCTTTTCATGTGCCTGTTGGCCATCTGAATTTCTTCTTTGGAAAAGTGTCTGTTCAGCTCCTCTGCCCATTTTTTAATTGGATTATTTGCTTTTTGTTTGTTGAGGTGCGTGAGTTCTTTATATATTTTGGATGTCAACCCTTTATCAGATATGTCATTTATGAATATATTCTCCCATATTGTAGGTTGCCCTTTTGTTCTATTGATGGTGTCCTTTGCTGTACAGAAGCTTTTCAGCTTGATATAGTCCCACTTGTTCATTTTTGCTTTTGTTTCCCTTGCCCAGGTAGATATGTTCATGAAGAAGTTGCTTATGTTTATGTCCAGGAGATTTTTGGCTATGTTTTTTTCTAAGAGTTTCATGGTTTCATGACTTACATTAAGGTCTTTGATCCATTCTGAGTTTACTTTCGTGTATGGTGTTAGACAGTAATCCAGTTTCATTCTCTTACATGTAACTGTCCAGTTTTGCCAACACCAGCTGTTGAAGAGGTTGTCATTTCCCCAGTGTATATCCATGGCTCCTTTATTGTATATTAATTGACTGTATATGTTTGGGTTAATATCTGGACTCTCTATTCTGTTCCACTGGTCAGTGGGTCTGTTCTTATGCCAGTACCAACTTGTCTTGATTACTGTGGCTTTGTAGTAGAGCTTGAAGTCTGGGAGTGTAATTCCCCCTGCTTTATTCTTCCTTCTCAGGATAGCTTTGGCTATTTCGGGTCTTTTGTGGTTCCATATGAATTTTAGAATTATTTGTTCCAGTTCATTGAAGAAAGCTGTTGGTAGTTTGATAGAGATTGCATTGAATCTGTAGATTGCTTTAGGTAGTATAGCCATTTTGACAATATTTATTCTTCCTAACCAAGAGCATGGGATGAATCTCCATTTGTTAGTGTCCTCTTTACTTTCTCTTAGGAGTGTCTTGTAGTTGTCAGGTTATAGGTCTTTCACTTTCTTGGTTAGGTTTATTCCTAGGTATTTTATTCTTTTTGATACAATTGTGAATGGAATAGTTTTCCTGATTTCTCTTTCTGTTAGTTCATCGTTAGTGTATAGGAAAGCAACAGATTTCTGTGTATTGTTTTTGTATCCTGCAACTTTGCTGAATCCTGATATTAGTTGTAGTAGTTTTGGAGTGGAGTCTTTAGGGTTTTTTATGTACAGTATCATGTCATCTGCAAATAGTGACAATTTGACTTCTTCTTTACCAATCTTAATGCCTTGTATGTCTTTGTTTTGTCTGATTGCCGTGGCTAGGACCTCCAGTACTATGTTGAATAACAGTGGAGAGAGTGGGCATCCCTGTCTTGTTCCCGATCTTAGATGAAAAGCTTTTAGCTTCTCGCTGTTAAGTATGATGTTGGCTGTGGGTTTGTCATATAGGCCTTTATTATGTTGAGGTACTTGCCCTCTATACCCATTTTATTGAGATTTTTAACATGAATGGATGTTGAATTTTGTCAAATGCTTTTTCAGCATCTATGGAGATAGATGATCGTGTGGTTTTTGTTCTTCTTTTTTTTGATGTGGTGAATGATGTTGATGGATTTTCGAATGTTGTACCATCCTTGCATCCCTGGGATGAATCCCACTTGATCATGGTGTATGATCGTCTTGATGTATTTTTGAGTTCAGTTTGCTGATATTTTGTTGAATATTTTTGCATCTATGTTCATCAGGGATATTGGTCTGTAATTTTCTTTTTTTGTGGTGTCTTTGCCTGGTTTTGGTATTAGAGTGATGCTGGCTTCATAGAATGAGTTTGGAAGTATTCCCTCCTCTTCTAGTTTTTGAAAAACTTTAAGGAAAATGGGTATTATTTCTTCTCTATATGTCTGATAAAATTCAGCGGTGAATCCATCTGGCCCGGGGATTTTGTTCTTGGGTAGTTTTTTGATTACCGATTCAATTTCGTTGCTGGTAATTGGTCTGTTTATATTTTCTGTTTCTTGCTTGGTCAGTCTTGGAAGGTTGTATTTTTCTAAGAAGTTGTCCATTTCTTCTAGGTTTTCCAGCTTGTTAGCATATAGATTTTCTTAGTATTCTCTAATAATTCTTTGTATTTCTGTGGAGTCTGTCGTGATTTTTCCTTTCTCATTTCTGATTCTGTTTATGTGTGTAGATTCTCTTTTTCTCTTAATAAGTCTGGCCAGAGGTTTATCTATTTTGTTTATTTTTTCAAAGACCCAGCTCTTGGTTTCATTAATTTGTTTCTATTGTTTTATTCTTCTCAATTTTATTTATTTCTTCTCTGATCTTTAGTATGTCTCTCCTTCTGGTGACTTTGTGCCTCATTTGTTCTTCTTTTTCCAATTTCAATAATTGTGACATTAGACTGTTCATTTGGGATTGTTCTTCTTTCTTTAAATAGGCCTGGATTGCAATATACTTGCCTCTTAGAACTGCCTTTGCTGTATCACACAGAAGTTGGGGCTTGTGTTGTTGTCATTTGTCTCCATATATTGTTTGATCTCTGTTTTAATTTGGTCATTGATCCATTGATTATTTAGGAGCATGTTGTTAAGCTTCCATGTATTTGTCAGCCTTTTTGTTTTTTTTGTACAATTTATTTCTTCTTTTATAGCTTTGTGATCTGAGGAGTTGTTGGTAGAATTTCAGTATTTTTGAATTTACTGAGGTTCTTTCTGTGGCCTGGTAAATGGTCTTCTGGAAAATGTTCCATGTGCACCTCAGAAGAATGTGTATCCTGCTGCTTTTGGGTATAGAGTTCTGTAGATGTCTGTTAGGTCCATCTGTTCTAGCGTGTTGTTCAGTGCCTCTGTGTCTTTACTTATTTTCTGCCTGGTTGATCTGTTCTTTGGAGTGAGTGGTGTGTTGAAGTCTCCTAAAATGAATGCACTGCTTTCTATTTCCTCCTTTAATTTTGTTAGTATTTTTTTCACATATGTCGGCGCTCCTGTGTTGGGTGTATATATATTTATAATGGTTATAGCCTCTTGTTGGACTGACCCCTTTATCATTATGTAATGTTCTTCTTTATCTCTTGCCAGTTTCCTTGTTTTGA
>JAQQAC010011420.1:3301899-3334327 GCA_029783875.1 Phataginus tricuspis
ATCTATTTTGTCTGATACTCATACTGCAACACCTGCTTTTTTCTCCCTGTTGTTTGCATGAAATATCTTTTCCCTTCCATTCAGTTTTAGTCTGTATATATCTTTGGGTTTGAGGTGAGTCTCTTGTAAGCAGCATGTAGATGGGTCTTGTTTTTTTATCCATTCTGTTACTCTGTGTCTTTTGATTGGTGCATTCAGTCCATTTACATTTAGGGTGATTATCAATAGATAATGTAGTTACTGCCATTGCCGGCTTTTAGATTTGTGGTTACCAAAGGTTCAAGGGTAGCTTCTTTCCTATCTAACACTCTAACTTAACTCTCTTGTTAAGCTATCATATACACAGTCTGATGATTCTTTATTTCTCTCCCTTCTTATTCTTCCTCCTCCATTCTTTATATATTAGGTGTTTTATTTTGTACTCTTTTACGTTCCTTTGACTGTTTTTGTGGATAGTTGATTTTATTTTTTGTCTTTAGTTAGTATTTGGATGGTCTGTTTTCTTTGCTATGAATTTATTTTCTCTGGTGACATCTTTTTAGCCTTAGGAGTGCTTCCATCTAGAGCATTCCCTTTAAGATATCTTGTAGAGGTGGTTTGTGAGAGTCAAATTCCATCAACTTTCGCTTGTCTGGGAATTGTTTAATTCCTCCCTCAACTTTAAATGATAATTGTGCTGGATACAGTATTCTTGGTTCAAGGCCCTTGTTTTTCATTGCATTAAATATATCATGCCATTCTCTTCTGTCCTGTAAAGTTTCTGTTGAGAAGTATGATGATAGCCTGATGCGTTTTCCTTTGTAGGTGACCTTTTTTCTCTCTCTGGATGCCTTTAATACTCTGTCCTTATCTTTGATCTTTGCCATTTTAATTATTATATATCTTGGTGTTGTCCTCCTTGGGTCTTATGTTGGGAGATCTGTGGTATTTCTTTCCCAGCTTGGGGAAGTTCTCCTCTATTATGTCTTCAAAGACACTTTCTATCCCTTTTTCTCCGTCTTCTCCTGGTACTCCCAGAATGCGAATATTGTTCCTTTGGATTGGTCACACAGTTCTCTTAATATTCTTTATTCCTAGAGATCCTTTTATCTCCCTCTGCCTCAGCTTCTCTGTACTCCTGTTTTCTGATTTCTATTCCATTAACAGTCTCTTGCACCTTGTTCAGTCTGCTCTTCAGCCTGTCTATCAATTGTTTCATTCCTGTAATATTTCTCCTGACTTCCTCCCTTAGCTCTTGCATATTTCTCTGTAGGTCCATCAGCATGGTTATGACTTTTATTCTGAATTCTTTTTCAGGAAGATTGTTTAAGTCTATCCCACCAGGCCCTCTCTCTGGAGTTGTCTGGGTGAGTCTTGACTGTACCATATTCTTCTGTCTTTTCATGGCAATAGAAGTGGTCGCAGGCAGGTGCCACATGTGTCAGCTGGGAGAACAAAGTCTCTTCCTGCTTGTTCTCCTTGCCCTTCTCCGCAGCCTGTGCTGGTTACCCGCACTCTGGGAGGCAGTCTCTGGGATAATCCCCTAAAGTGCCATGGATGGGGCCGCCCTCTGGCTAGCCTAGAGTACTGAGGGGGCATGGCAGGCACGCTGGGTGCGTTCTACTGCAAGTATGGGCCCCTTCACACCTTCTGGACCTTGCTCTTGCTTCCACAGCCTGTGCTGGTTACCCGCACACCGGGAGGCAGTCTCTGGGATAATCCCCTGAGCTGCGGTGTTCAGGGCCGCCCTCAGGCTAGCCTAGAGCACTGCGGCGGTGTGGCAGCCACGCCGGGTGCATTCTGCAGCAAGGATGGGCCCCTTAATACCTTCTGGACCTTGCTATGGCTTTTGCAGCCTGTCCAGGTTAGCTGCGCTCCCGCTGGGAGGAGACTCTGTGTTTGCCGAGGTCAGGGCCGCTCTCCAGCTGCTCCGCAGCTGTGGTGGTTCTACCGGTCCCTTTGCAGCACCGACTGGGAGGAACAAATGGCAGGTTGCTTATCGCCGCGAGAGGCGTGGGAGCTGCTTCACCCGGCCAGGGGTTAGAGAGCCTGAAGCTCCCCAAGATTCCCCGCCTGCTGGGCTGAGTGCTGGGACGATTTTGTTCAGCTGTTGGGCTCTGGTCCCTTTACGACTTTTAAAAAGTGCCCGCTTTTCTTTTGTCCCAGGGAAGCCGGCTGTGGGGACCCCCTCGTAGTCTCCATCTCGGATTCTTCCGTTTCTCTGATATCCAGTACACCGTGTGATGTGTGTCTGTGCTCCCAGTGCAGATCACCAGGACTGGTTATTTATCAGTCCTGTGCTTCCACTCCCTCCCCACTCTGATCCTTTTCCTCCCACCAGTGAGCTGGGGTAGGGGGAGTGCTCGGGTCCTGCCGGGTACGGCTTTGTATCTTACCCCTTTCATGAGGTGCTGAGTTCTCGCAGATGTAGATGTAGCCTGGCTGTTGTACTGTATCTTCTGGCCTATTAGGACTAGTTGTACTTGTTGTATTTTCAAAAATATATATGGTTTTTGGAGAAGATTTCTGCTGTCCTGCTCACACCGTCATCTTGAGCCCTCCCGCTCTGAATTTTATCAAACATTTAGTGAAGACCTAATACCTATTCTCCTTAAAGTTTTCCAAAAAGTAGAAGAGGAGGGAATACTTCCAAACTCATTCTATGATGCCAGCATCACCCTAATACCAAAACCAGGCAAAGACACCACAAAAAAAGAAAATTGCAGACCAATATCCCTGAAGAACATAGATGCAAAAATTCTCAACAAAATACTAGCAAACTGAATTCAAAAATACATCAAAATGATCATCCATCATGATCAAGTAGGATTTATTCCAGGGATGCAAGGATGATACAATATTAGAAAAATCCATCATCATCCCCCACATCAACAAAAAGAAGGACAAAAACCACATGATCATCTCCACAGATGCAGAAAAGCATTTTACAGAACTCAACATCCATTCATGATAAAAACTCTGAACAAAATCAGTGTAGAGGGCAGGTACCTCAACATAGTAAAGGCCATATATGACAAACCCACAGCCAACATCATGCTTAACAGTGAGAACCTGAAAGCCTTTCCTTTAAGATTGGGAACAAACAAGATAGTATGCCCACTTTCTCCACTTCCATTCAACAGAGTTCTGGAGGTCCTCGTCACGGCAATCAGACAACACAAAGAAATAAAAGGCATCCATATTGGAAAGGAAGAAGTCAAACTGTCCCTGTTTGCAGATGATATGATATTGTACATAAAAAACCCTAAAGAATCTACTCCAAAACTACTAGATCTAATCTGAATTCAGCAAAGTTGCAGGATACAAAATTAATCACAGAAATCTGTTACATTCCTTGCATTCCTATACACTAACGATGAACTAGAAGAAAGAGAAATCAGGAAAACAATTCCATTCACAGTTGCATCAAAAAGAATAAAATACCTAGGAATAAACCTAACCAGGAAGTGAAAGACCTATACTCTGAAAACTATAAGACACTTGTGAAAGAAACTAAAGAAGACACCAATAAATGGAAACACATCCTGTGCTCATGCATAGGAAGAATTAATATTGTCAAAATGGCCATCCTGCCTAAAGCAATCTACAGATTCAATGCAATCCCAATCAAAATACCAACAGCATTCTTCAATGAACTAGGCAAATAGTTCTAAAATTCATATGGAACCACAAAAGACCTCGAATAGCCAAAGCAATCCTGAGAAGGAAGAATAAAGCTGGTGGGATTACACTCCCCAACTTCAAGCTCTACTACAAAGCCACAGTAATCAGGACAGTTTGGTACTGGCACAAGAACAGAACCATAGACCAATGGAACAGACTAGAGAGCCCAGTTATAAACCCAAGCATATATGTTCAATTAATATATGATAAAGGAGCCATAGACATACAGTGGGGAAATGACAGCCTCTTCAACAACTGGTGTTGGCAAAACTGGACAGCTACATGGAAGAGACTGAAACTGGATTATTGTCTGTCCCCATACACAAAAGTAAACTCGAAATGGATCAAAGACCTGAATGTAAGTCATCAAACTATAAAACTCTTAGAAGACAACATAGGCAAAAATCTCCTGAATATAAACATCAGCAGCTTTTTCCTGAACACATCTCCTCGAGCAAGGGAAACAAAAGCAAAAATGAACACATGGGACTACATCAAACTAAAAAGCTTCTGTACAGCAAAGGACACCCATCAACAGAACAAAAAGGCATCCTACAGTATGGGAGAATATATTTATAAATTCATATCCAACAAGGGGTTAACATCCAAAATATATAAAGATCTCACACGCCTCAATACCCTAAAAGCAAATAACCCAATTAAAAAATGGGCCGAAGATATGAACAGACAATTCTTCAAAGAAGAAATTCAGATGGTCAACAGGTATATGAAAAGATGCTCTACATCACTAATTATCAGAGAAATGCAAATAAAAACCACAATGAGATACCACCTCACACCAGTTAGGATGGCCAGTATTGAAAAGAGTATGAACAACAAATGCTGGCCAGGATGCAGAGTAAGGTGAACCCTCCTACACTGGTGGTTGGAATGTAAGCTAGTTCACCCATTGTGGAAAGCAATATGGAGGTTCCTCAAAAAACTAAAACTAGAAATACCATTTGACCCAGGAATTCCACTCCTAGGAATTTACCCAAAGAGTATAATTTATCAGGTTCAAAAAGACATATGCACCACTGTGTTTATTGCAGCACTATTTACAATAGCCAAGATAGGGAAGCAACCTAAGTGTCCATCAGTAGATGAATGGATAAAGAAGATGTGGCACATATACACAATGCAATACTATTCAGCCATAAGAAAGATAGAATTACTACTATTTGCAACATGGATGGAGCTGGAGGATATTATGCTCAGTGAAATAAGCCAGGCAGAGAAAGACAAATATCAAGTGATTTCCCTCATTTGTGGAGTATATCAACAAAGCAAAACTGAAGGAACAAAACAGCAACAGACTCACAGACTCCAAGAAGGGACTAGCGGTTACCAAAAGGGAGGGGTAGAGGGAGGGCTGGGGAAGGGCGGATGGGGAGGGAGGAAGATGGGGGTTGAGGAGTATTATGATTGGCACACATGGTGTGAGGGGGGGATCATGGGGAAGACAGTGTAGCAAAGAGAAGACAGTGACTTTGTGGCATCTTACTACATGGATGGGCAGTGACTGCAGTGAGGTATGGGGGGACACGATAATATGGGTAAATGTAATAACCACATTGTTTTTTCATGTGAAACCTTCATAAGAATGTATATCAATAATACCTTAATAAAAAAAATTGTAGTAGAACTTCTTTAATCATCATTATTTTATTTAGCCTGTTAGCCCTTCTTGTGTATTAGACTTTCTCCTAGCCCAGTTTCACCTATGTCCTCTCTCCTGCTTTGACCTTCTGTGGATTCTCCATCCTTTCCCAGATCATGCCCCACTTTTTATTTTTTCAATTAAAGTATCATTGATATGCAGTCTTATGTTGGTTTCAGTTATACAACAGAGGGGTTCAGCAGTTACCCGTATTATTAAATCCTCACCCCTTCTAGTGCAGTCCTTATCAACGTGGTAAGATGTTACAGGATCATTAACTGTTTTCTCTGTGCTATACTACCTTCCCCGTGACCAACTTACATTTGATTGATCATGCCACACTTTTAATTATAATACTTGTGTGGTATGATCACCAGGAAGAAACAAGTGAGCCCTTACTTTGTTCATTATTCCATTTTATCCTTTGTATGAGGTAGCAAGTATTATTATCCTCATTTTAGAAATGAGAAAGCTACAGTTAGAAAGCTTAAATGTCTTGCCCAAGCTATGCGTTTGTTTGCTCAGTAAATATTTATTGGGTACCCCTTTTGTACCAGGCTGCAAAACTGATGATGGAGCATGGGCTGAACTTTAGGTTTTTTACTGTCAAGCCTCTGGTCATCACCACATTTAACACTCCAGCTTGTGTGGTAAGAAGGAAATTAAATGTCCTGTTGTGTGGTTAGAAGGCAATGAAAGACTCTGATACTATCGGTATCTCTTTCTATTTCCAGCCTTTAGAGTTCACTGGGAGAGATCCCTTGTGTTCTCACACATGGTTCCTTGCTGACCAGTGCTACCTGCCCTCACAAGGTTGGGTTCAGTTATCACCTCCTTGGATTAGTTGCTCTAGTATAGCTTTGTACATCTGTATTAGTTTGCTCAGGCTGCCATAACTAAACACCAAGGACCAGGTGGCTTAAACAATAGGTATTTAGTTTCTCACTATTCTGGTGGCTGGAAGTCTGAGATAAGGGGTTGTCAGGTTTGGTTTCTTCTGAGGCTTCTCTCCTTGGTTTGTCGACAGCAGCCTTCTCATTGTATCCTCACAGGGTCATCCCTATCTGTGTCTGTGTCCTAATCTCCTCTTCTTATAAGGACACCAGTCATATCGGATTAGGGCCACCCTAACAACCCCATGCTACCTTAATTACTTGTTTAAGCTAATTACTCCCTCTCCAAATACAGTCCACATTCTGAGCTACTGGGGCTTTTGGCCTCAGCAGATGAATCTGAGGATACAGCTTAGCTCATAACATCCTTAATTCTTCAGTTCATCTGCTCTACCTTTACTAACTCCCGATGACTTCCCTGTGACCGGTTTGCTCATCTCCGCCTCAGGTTCCCCTGTCCACTCACTCGTCACGAGGGAAGCTTTGCTTCTTCATGTTCGGTCTCTTCCTTCCTTCTTGATTCTTTATCTCTCCTTTCCTTTTGGGACATTGCTGGTCTCTTCCCTCATTTCTGGCTCCTTTTCTTTTGTCTTTCAGACATGCACAGATCTTTTCTTTCTTTGAATGGTTTTTGGTTTAGGTAAGGATGATGGTACCATTTACATATATGGGGGAGGTAATTAATACTAGCGGGGAAGGCTTTACCATCCTTTTCTTCTTTTGGCCTCCATTTGCATTTGGTTCCTCCTAATCCTGTTGCTTCTGTCTTGGAAATCTGTCACAGACTTACTACCCCTTCTGTGCTTTTGGGGAGATCTATATCTTACTCCCCAAATGTAGGGACGAGTGATCTGCTTGCCCACCCTCCTCACTGCTCCTCCTCCTCCTTCAGATGCTTCCCATAGTATCCTCCAGATTAATTTTCATAAAAATGCTCTTTCTTTATGTTTTTTCCCTGCTCAAGCCATTCATTGCTGTGTCTCACGGAATCTCCTGGGGGTCCGCGGCTCTGTAGACGCCTTCCGCGGTTGCCTCCATTAACTGTGACCTTACTTGGCCATGCTCACTGGTACTTCCTCATCCACTTCTGTCTGTGGCCCGAATTCCCGCCGCTGTTCTACACCTGATCCCTGGCAAAATTAGCAGCTGTCTTCCTACTTCACAAAGAACTTTCTCTCCCTACTACCCTATGGCCTGATGTCTGCTACGTAAAGAGCCAATAGGGTCTTTAAAAAATACTTAAATTGATTAGGTCTAGATCTTATTTTTCTTTTCTTTCTTTTTTTTAATTAAGGTATCATTGATATACACTCTTATGAAGGTTTCATATAAAAAACATTGTGCTTACGACCTTCACCCATATTATCGAGTCCCCCCCACACCCAATGCAGTCACTGTCCATCAGTGTAAGATGCCACAGAGTCACTACTTGTCTTCTCTGTGCTACACTGTCTTCCCCATGACACCCCCACACCATGTGTGCCAGTCAAAATGCCCCCTTCAATCCCCTTCTCCCTCCCTCTCCACCCACCTTCCCACACCCCTTCCCTTTGGTAACCGCTAGTCCCTTCTTGGAGTCTGTGAGACTGCTACTATTTTGTTCCTTCAGTTTTGCTTTGTTGTTACACTCCACAAATAAGGGAAATCATTTGATACTTGTCTTTCTCCGCCTGGCTTATTTCACTGAGCATAATACCCTCTAGCTCCATCCATGTTGTTGCAAATGGTAGGATTTGTTTTATTCTTATGGCTGAATAGTATTCCATTGTGTATATGTACCACATCTTCTTTATCCATTCTAGATCTTATTTTTCAAAGTGAAAAGTTAATTATTTCCTAAGTGTTGATGAATATTTAAACATGTTCCTGTTCTTTTTATATTAAATATATGATCATGTCAATTATTTTCACAGGTTATAATTTTAGCAGTTAAGTAATAGTGTGATTTGTGCAGCACTTTTGATTAACACTCATCGTTATTTGACATTGATGCGTCATCATTTTCTAACATTTAGAGAAGCTGTATAGCATGCTGATTAAGTTGGAGTTTCTGGAGCCAGGCTGCCTGCCTGCATTTGAATCTTAGCTCATCCATTTATTACCTGTGGGATGTTGGTAAATTGTTTGACATTTCTCTATGAATTTGTTCATCTGTAAAACAGGATGGTAATAATGGGACTTGTATAACTTAACATATATGAAGTGTTAATATGTGTGTACATGTGTAGTAAGTGCAAAGTACATGTTATCTACTATTATAATTATTGTTATTGGTACTATTCATGTCATTTTCTGTGGTGTGACAGATGTTTTGCATTTATTTTGATCATATTTTTTGTGTTTATTTTAAGTAGCTTGCATTTTTGGTTTGTCCAGAGGCTACCTTTCTCTGCTTGCTACCTGTGATCTTCCATTATCACCTGTTTCTGCAGTTAGCTTGCTACCCAACTGGCCGACCAAAATCATTCTCATCTAGCTTACCCTAGAATACTATGCCCCTTGCCACTGTTTAAAGCCATGGTTTAGGATTCAAATTAATGTGTATAACTTTTTTTTAGTTAGCGGCTTTATATATATAATTCACATTCCATAAAATTCACCCTTTTAAAGTGTATAATTTAGTGTTTAATTTATTTTTCCTTAATAATTCAAAGATTAAGGATCTCTGGGTTTGGGGGAAACTGAATTTTACAGTAACCAGACTCTCAGGCAAGATTAATACAGGTCAAAATCAACGTGTAGATCTCTAGATTTCATTTCAGTAGATCTGGGGCATAAACTATGTGCCTTTTTATTGCTAATATTTTGCCTTAAATTCTTTGTTTTAAACATGTAGGCACAAGTTCTTCAACCAAGCGGAGTACTTCCACAGGTAATAAAGAATCCAGTTCTACTAGAGAAAGATTACGTGAACGCACACGACTAAACCAGAGCAAAAAACTACCTTCTGCAGGTCAGGGACCTAATGACGTGGCGCTGGCTAAACGTTCCCGCAGTCGTACTGCCACGGAATGTGATGTTCGCATGAGCAAGTCTAAGTCAGACAATCAGATCAGTGACAAAGCTGCTTTGGAGGCCAAAGTAAAAGATCTTCTCACACTGGCAAAAACCAAAGATGTGGAAATTTTGCATTTGAGAAATGAGCTCCGAGACATGCGTGCTCAGCTGGGCATTAATGAGGATCCTTCCGAGGGAGATGAAAAATCTGAGGAGAAAGAAGCCATCATTGCTCACCAGCCAACTGATGTTGAGTCCACTTTATTGCAGTTACAGGAACAGAATACTGCCATCCGTGAAGAGCTCAACCAGCTGAAAAATGAAAACAGAATGTTAAAGGACAGGTTGAATGCATTGGGCTTTTCCCTAGAGCAGAGGTTAGACAATTCTGAAAAACTGTTTGGCTATCAGTCCCTGAGCCCAGAAATCACTCCTGGTAACCAGAGCGATGGAGGAGGGACTCTGACTTCTTCAGTAGACGGCTCTGCCCCGGGGTCAGTGGAGGATCTCTTGAGTCAAGATGAAAACACCCTCATGGACCATCAGCACAGTAACTCCATGGACAATTTAGACAGTGAGTGCAGTGAGGTGTACCAGCCCCTCACATCCAGCGACGACGCCCTAGATGCACCATCGTCCTCCGAGTCAGAAGGCATTCCGAGCATAGAGCGCTCTCGGAAGGGGAGCAGTGGGAATGCCAGTGAAGTGTCTGTTGCATGCTTGACTGAACGGATACACCAGATGGAGGAGAACCAACACAGCACAAGTGAGGAACTTCAGGCAACTCTGCAAGAGCTAGCTGACTTACAGCAGATTACCCAGGAGCTGAATAGTGAAAATGAAAGACTTGGGGAGGAGAAGGTTATTCTTATGGAGTCTCTATGTCAGCAAAGTGATAAGTTAGAACACTTTAGCCGACAAATCGAGTATTTCCGCTCCCTTCTAGATGAACATCACATTTCTTATGTCATAGATGAGGATGTGAAAAGTGGACGCTATATGGAACTGGAACAACGTTATATGGATCTAGCTGAGAATGCCCGTTTTGAACGAGAGCAGCTTCTTGGTGTCCAGCAGCACTTGAGCAATACTTTGAAGATGGCAGAACAAGACAACAAGGAAGCTCAAGAAATGATAGGGGCACTCAAAGAACGCAATCACCATATGGAGCGAATTATTGAGTCTGAGCAGAAGGGGAAAGTAGCCTTGGCAGCCACATTAGAGGAGTACAAAGCCACAGTGGCCAGTGACCAGATAGAAATGAATCGCCTGAAGGCCCAGCTGGAGAATGAAAAGCAGAAGGTGGCAGAGCTGTATTCCATTCATAACTCTGGGGACAAATCTGATATCCAGGATCTCCTGGAGAGTGTCAGGCTGGACAAAGAAAAAGCAGAGACTTTGGCTAGTAGCCTGCAGGAAGATCTGGCTCACACCCGAAATGATGCCAACCGATTGCAGGACACCATTGCAAAGGTACTACTTAAGTGAATAAAATGTCCTGGATCAACAGTACATAGCTGCAGTACACAACATACCTACTGAGAGCCAGCGTCACTTGTGTGGTGTGTCGTTGGCATTTTTTAGGCTGATATTTTTTAGATCTTGAAATGTTTTCTTTTAGTGGGATAGAGTGAAAAATATTCTTATAATAATGTCATTTCCACTCACTTGCATTTTCCGTGCTGTGAGAGGATGGGGCTGGAGTTATAACTAACAACAGAATTTGTCCCTTGTTCTGGGTATACCCAGGGGAGCATGGCACACAATTTTAGATCCCAATCTCTGATATATTTTGACATAAGAAAGCTAGAAAGCCAATATTACAGTGTGTTGGGTCAACAATATCTGCCACTTCTTATCCTATTGTGGTTGTAGATTTTTAGTTACAGTTACGTTGTATGTTAAAAATTGTTTTTGGAATATGGAAGCTCCTACTGCTTAGAGGCCTATGGCTTGTTGCTGGCAGGGACCTTAGATACAGTTGGTCCGGTTACCTTGTTGTTCACACAGCATAATAATGAGGACTCAGTTGGAACTGCAGCCCAGAGTAGCTGGCATTCAGGCCAGGGCTATGTGTCCCACATGATTGCTGATGTAGTGTTTATTGCCTGAGTTACCTAATTATTCTAGCTTACATTTTATTTCCTATTTTAGTGCAATGATTTCTAAAGTAGAAACAGTGTATCTTTTGCCAAAATTTGAATAATCTAGGCCTTGATTTTTTAGTGATGACTTTTAGAGGTACAATTTATGATACATGTTATTTGTTGGAGCATATATGCTGGGGCACTATGAACTAAAGTTTTTGCATCGACAATCTTTGAGAAATTCTTTGTTTCCCTTTTTTAAAAAACTTGATATCGAAACTGTCACAAATCGTTTTTTTTTTTGTGGGAGAGCATGTTAATCATTAATCAGTTGCATGCCTTCAGTTCAAACTTGAAAGAGGAGAAGATTTCCAAAAGAAAATGTATTCCCTCATAAATAATCTAGTTAAGTTAAATGTCCATATAATTTCATTCAGTGATGTAGCAAATTATGCTTAAGCATGTTACATAAAGTCCTATATTATTGTACCCTGCTTTTTCATCTTTTTAAACAAGCTATTTCAACAGGTTGTTTTAGTACATGCATTGCAACTCACACTTGGCTTCCACATGAAACGGTGTGTGTATACCTCCATTCCAAAACTTACCTTAGAGCAACTCTTACTTTTCTGATCTGCACAATCAATTTTATATAGGTAGAAGATGAATACCGGGCCTTTCAAGAAGAAGCTAAGAAACAAATAGAAGACTTGAATATGACATTAGAAAAATTAAGATCAGAGCTGGAAGAAAAAGAGACAGAAAGAAGCGACATGAAAGAAACCATCTTTGAACTTGAAGATGAAGTAGAACAACACCGAGCCGTGAAACTTCATGACAACCTCATTATTTCCGATCTGGAGAGTAAGTTGTGGGGGCTCCCATTCCTTTTGCCCTATACATTTTAACAGGTGGGCATGGTTTGCCTTGAGTGGCAAATAGAAATTAGTGATTCTGACTAAGTAGTAGGTGAAGGCAGCAGCACGGTGGCTGGCAGAAATGTGCACGTGCTGAAGTGTATTTCACACGTTAGTGGGTCGTCTGCGGTTTGTTCCTAAAGAATAGCTGTTAAATGGAAGTGTTATTTTAAAAGCTGTGCTTGATCATGGAAAATCTTTTAACTGAAAAGCTGGTGGGGTTATTGTCTAGATCTCAGGGACAGCCATTTATTATCTACTTCTAGTAATTGCAAGTATACTGAAACAAAATCAGTCCTCCATAACCTTATACCTAAAGCACAGGTTTTTATTTGTCTGACTTTCCTCTTCACCATGGAGATTTTATGATTTGGTAGAATTGAACCTCACTTTTTAAGTTGCTTTGTTTGCTTCTTACAATGAAAGTTTTTTTTAAAAACTATTTCAGACTTACAAAAAAGTTGCAAAAATAGTACAGATCATTTTTATGTAGAGTATTTAATGGGGAACAGAAATTTGCTTGATCTTAAAATGTCTTCCCACAGACTATTTACTATGTTGCTGTGTTGGAAGTGGAAGAAGGAACAACCAGTGCAAAAATTGGGTAACACTTTGATGGGGTGATCATGTAAATGACAGGCATACAGATATTGGACATAACATGGACTAGGTTACATTCTGGCTGAGGCATAACTTTAACCATAAAGAAACATTATTTAGATTAAAAATGAGGAATATTTTACTGAGAAGGAGTGGGAGGTGCTATATTCCTCAAAAAATGCCAATGTCATTAAAGACAAAGGCTATGGCAAAGTTCCAGGTTAAAGGAGGCTAGGAAGACATGACAGTTAAATGCAATACCTATGCCTAGACTGGGTCCATTACTGTAGGGGACAATGCTATAAGGATGTTTTGGCAAAGTTGGAATGTGGATGGATAGATGAGATAAGTGTATGTCAGTATATAAATTTGTGAAGTTGATAACTGTACTGTGTTTATGTAAGAGAATGTCCCTGTTCTTAGGAACCACATGCTAAATATTTAGAGGTAAAGAACCATGATGTATATCCTTAAAGGGTTCAAGAAAAAATTAGGGCTAGATTGAGGCAGACAAACAGTCAGGGATAGGAGATAGCAAATAATAAAACAAAAGGGTGAACTGTTAGCGTAAGGCAAATCTGAGTAAAAGTTATGGGTGTTTCTTGTTCTATTTTTTTGCACCTTTTCATAAGTTTGAAATTAACCTGACCTTTGAACAACACAGGTTTGAACTGTGAGTGTTTTTCAATAAATATATTGGAAAATTTTTTGGAGATTTGCAACAATCTGAAAAACATTTTCTTTTCTCTTACAATAAAATAAGAACACAGCTTATATATACTATTTGTAACACACAAAATATGTGTTAGTTGACTGTTTGTATTATTGGTGAGGCTTTGGTCAACAATAGCCTATTGATAGTTAAGTTTTTGGGGACTCAAAAGTTATGTATGGGTTTTTGACTGGGGGGGCAGGATTGGCACACCTACCTCCTGTGTTAAGGGTCAACTCTATTTCCAAATAGTGCATTTAAGTAATTCTAATGTATTCTTCCTCCAGATTCCTCAAATGTTAGAAAATTTTAAGTTGGATTCATTGCTTAATGATTTTAAAGTTGCTCCTTTGAGCTCTAAATTCCTTGACAGAGTATTGATAGGCAGGTACAGCCTTGAGCCGGATGTGCTGTGGGTGCAGCATTGGGGCAGTGGGGAAGTTTGAACTATTGCCAGGAGAAAGTGGGTCATTTGCAGGAGTCTCAAACATGTTTTGTGGCAGTTCTGAGCTCTGGCTAGGTGACCCAGCATCTGCAGATTGACCCCAGGGTTATTTGAATGTTCCAAGGCATCTGGATACTAAAGTAGTTGACTGTGGGACTGTTTCTTGGGGTCGGTGATAGTCATAGAGTTTAACTTTGTCATCTAAAGTTTTCAGAAACTTTTAGTTTAACATTTATATCTAGTTTGTATTTCATTGTTTCTGAACTGAGAGGATTTATCTAATTTTGCTTCCTAATTGTAAGAGGTTCTAAAGTTTTTCAGGTTAATTTGGAAGTTCAGTGCATTTTCCGTTTAGTACTGATAATAGCAGCCTTTTCCCTTACAAGACTTTTAATTTGAACATGGAAACAGTGACACCTTGTGATAATTCAGGTAATAGCTGGAAAATGTTAGGTGATAATGATTCCTGGGATGAAATTCTACTAATCAATGCCAAAATAAAAATAGATTATGTAGAGTTTAACTATAAAATGGCTGAAAATCCTGAATAAAATCCTTTTTTAGCCACATAGCTTCTCTCCCCATTTTTGTAATGAAAAGTTAAAATATACAGAAATACTGCAAAAATAGTAGTTACACCCACTGTAATGTTTTGCAGCATTTACCTTCTGTGTGTGTGTAATTTAACTGAATCAGTTGACAGTAGGTTGTAGACCTCATGACACCTAACTCCTCAATATTTCAGCATGCAGCTCCTACACATTCTCCTCATAACTGTAGTACTGTTCTCAAGGATAGTAAAATCAGTTATAATTCCTTACTATCATCTAGTAGCCCATATTCAGATTTTTCCTGCTCTCTCCCAAATGTCTTACTTTTTTATAGCAACCAGGTTCTAAACAAATTGTATGCATTACATTTAGTTGTTGTATCTCCATAGTCTGATAGGAGTTAATTATATTTTCTTAGAGAATTCTAACACTTGGAGTTGATGCTAAGTTATTAGCACTTAGTATAGGACACTTGATGACAGGGAATATGTTATTTCAGAAGTCAAGATATTCTTCTGTGGAATGTTATAGTAACCATCACCATAGTCAGTTTTAGAATTTTTTCATAATAAAATGTTATAATCCAAAAAACTCTGCACCTGTTAGCAGTCACTCTTCATTTACCACTAAAATAATCCTGACTTTGGAATTAGTAGACAAGATTTTAAAACAGCTCGTGAAGCTGTACTTAGAATGTGGAGGAAAATATAATTGTAATGAATGAGCAAACAGCAATCTGAGCAGAGAAATGAAGACTATAGAAAAAAAAAGCACCTAGTAGGTATTCTAGAACTGAAAAAAGTAACAGCTAATAGAAAAAGTTAAATGAATAGTTTAAACAGCAAATTTGAGATAGAGAAGAGCCAGTGAACTTGAAGATCAGTCCGTAGGCATCCAATCTGAAGGGCAGAGAGAGAAAAGATTGAAGAAAATAAGTAGGGTATCCATAATCTGCAGGACAGTATTGTGCAGAGAAGTGGGTATTTGAAGTCCTAGATAGCCTCCCAAATAGCAT
This sequence comes from Phataginus tricuspis, assembly GCA_029783875.1. Lineage (NCBI taxonomy): Eukaryota > Metazoa > Chordata > Mammalia > Pholidota > Manidae > Phataginus > Phataginus tricuspis. The sequence continues at coordinate 3,317,440 of JAQQAC010011420.1, forward strand.
CAGTGCCGCACACTCAGATTTGGCCTGCAGTGCTTTTCAGTAGCACTTGGATTTAGCCTCTAAGCTGGAAAGATTTGATGGGAAAAGTCACTCAGCAAACACTGTTAAGATAGTGGCCCAAGGCCACCCGTGTACTTCATATCCCTATCCTAGTGACATTGCAGGAGAAATACAAAAATTACAATGAACCTAAAGCAAAGATAGTAAACAAAAGAAGGATCTCAGCAGATTTGTAGTTCTGAATAATTTCATAATATGTAAAGAAGATAGAATTGGGGATATGGAGAAATCAAACAGATTGGAAAGTTTTACAGCCCTGGAGAACAGCAAGCTCTTGAATAATGATGTTCCCAGCAAAATCTGGGGGTATGGGAGGGTGGGAGACTAAAGCCATCCAACCTCAGGGATCTCAGGGCCTGGGGCCAGCAGCAGTGTCCGGCTGTGGTTGAGTAATTACCAGCAGCTTCGTGTCACCCTCTCCTTGTAGGGTTCCGGCTCTGGGGTTTACCCCAGACTGCTACTGGGCTCAAAGTCTTTTCTGAATCATGTGGGAAATATGGTGCCAGCGACTCCTGGCATGACTTTAGTGTCAGAGAAGTTAAGTCACGCCAGAAGTAACCACAGGCTGCTGTCTTCTTGGAGAGAAGACCACACAATGGGAAAGGCAGCTTGGCCTTTCTCTCTCTCTCTCTCTCTCACACACATTGCTTCCCCCCTGTAAGCACATGTGATCAGCAGAGCCTTTAACCAGTCGTTATATTGAGGGAGGAGGCCTGTGGGGAGAACCATGACTTCCACAGTTGAGAAACTTGCTGAAGTCACTAGTTTTAATTATTCTCCTTTATAAGTAAGAAAAACCAATAAGGGCTTATTAGGCATTTTAATATATTTTAAGAGCTTAAAAGAGAAACAAAGAAGCAGCTCACCTGAGCCCAAAGAAATAAAGCTAATGACGTCACCAGCAATCCAGCAAACCAGAGCTGATTGGTGTTGAGAATAGTTGGCACCGACAGATCTCAAGTCTGGTTCGGGTGGTATTCAGTTACAAGGACTTTATCAGCCATTTATTATTTGCATATTACTGCTCTGTGCATGCTTGCAGTTCAGCAAGCATCTTTCCTACCCTCTGTAGTTCTGATACTGGGGCTGAGGGCTGACATCTAATGCAGGATTTGCACTTCTACATGGAGCACTTGTGACAGTGGTGAGCAAAGGTGGCTCGAGCTCAAAGAAGTAACAGAGGTAACAGAGGAGAGTTGTATATTTCTGTGGTGGAAAGAGTCTTAAAGGCAGAACACTGGGAAGCTATGAAGGGAAAAATTCTCATATTCAACAGTGTATAATTGAAATTTTCAGTTCAAAGCGGTACCATTTATAAATGATATTGGGAGAAAAATTCGTAACCTATACCAAATATATATCAGTACATCAATAAGACTAGGCTAACCTATTAGCTACATAAAGTGTATGCATAGATGAGGGAGAAAAAGATTCAAAAAGATGCTTGACTTCACTAAAAAAGCAAAGAAACTAAACAAGATGTCAGTTTTCACTTTGCAGGTGTGAGAAATTAAAAGGATTGATCATGTGTAAGGGAGGAGAAAAAGTCTCATATACTGTTGGAAGGAATATAGATTACTATAGCCTTTTTGTAATACTGATCAAAATTTTAAAAGACAACAGTGATTTAGCGAATCAATTTCCAGAAATCTCTTCAGTAACATTTTTACAAATTTGCAAATATATACATATAGATATAGATACTTGTTGCAGAACTGCTGGTTACCACAAAACTTGGGAATTACCTAGATTTTCAGGAGTTGAAACCTAGTTAACATATGTGCACAGTGCATTCCTCAGTACTGTGGCTACCGGTAAGGATAAATGAGGTGGATCTGTGTGTACAGGCACAGAGAAATGCCATAGGTGAAATAGAGCAAGCCATTATGAGCCATGTGTATTATTTCTGTAATTAAAAACCATCAAAGTTTTGAACATAACATTACACTGAAATGGTAGCCAGGCATAATGGTGTTCCTAAAGAAATACTGATTTCAGTGTCTTTTTTTTTTTTTGATGTCTCATACTTTATGATTTCAAAACTTAATTACAAAGATACAATAATCAAAACAGTGTGTTACTGGTATAAAGACAAACACAAAGACCAGTGAAATAGCCCAGAAATAAACCCTAACATATATCGTGTTTCAGCAAAGTTTTCAGCAAAGGTCTCACTATTATTCAATGGAGGAAGGGTTAGTCTTTTCAATAAACGGTGTTGGGAAAACTGGATGTCTACATGCAATAGAATAAAGTTGACCCTTATGCCACATACAAAAATTGACTCAAAATAAATTAAAGCTCTAAGCATAAAAGCCAAAACCAGAAAGTTCTTAGAAGGAAGCATAGGTTAAAAGCTTCATGACGTTGGATTTAGTGATGATTTCTTGGATGTGACACCAAAAAGCATAAGCAACAAAAGAAAAAATAGACAAATTAGGCTTCATGAAAATTAAAACTTTTGGGTATCAGAGGACATAATTAGGATGAAAAGGCAACCCCCAGATTTGGAGAAAATATTTGCAAATCATGTATCTCATCAGGGGTTAATATCCAAAATATATAAAGAACCTCCTACAACTCAAGAACAAAACAAACAAACAGCCTAGTTTTAAAAAAATGGGTAAAGGACTTGAATATTTCCATTTATTCTTCTCTCTTTCCTTTGAATTCTTTAGTGGTTTCCTTAACAACCTTGTTCACGGTGACATATTTGTATACACTTTCCATTTGCTCACTGGCATTATTTTTTTCTGGTAAGTGTTCTCTGTTTTTTCTTTCTCCTGAGCCTTTGCTCAGCTTGTTTATAGATCATCTTTGTGTTGATCTGTTTTTCAGTGTGTATATATATATATATATATTATCTTTGAACAAAGTAGATTCTTTTAATACAACTGCCTAGAATTAACACTAGTTTGCATTACACACACTGCTCTCCCTATGTTTGCATGGATGTAGGGAAGTTATTTTACCCCGTTTCTTCCACCTAAATGAGATTAGCATTTGTAGGATGGTTCGCTGTTTTGTCTACCAACTAAAAATGACTTGCATCCTAAGAAGACCGTGGCTTTATGTTTACTCATTCCGCACTGCCTCCTCTGTTACTCAGTGATACCCCACAGGGTCCAGGGAAGCATCCACCACCAGCCTGTGCCATGCTTGTTTTGGCCTTCAGTATATACCACTTACTTTGGGGAATTGTGTTCTGCCATCTGTATCTGAAATCGGATGCAATTACCATTTCTTGATATTTTCCACACTCATTCACTTCCCCCTGTATTTGGCAGCTTATAAATATTTTGGTTTGACACTCTACATGTAGTTTCTTCAAAGATGAGTAATTTATTTCTGTTTCTTGTTTTCCTCCTTGTTTGAAGATTATTTCTCTCTCACTTTCTCTCTCTCTCTCATCTGCACAACTGGATCTTTAACTTATATTTTATTGACTGAAGCCATTCATAATATGTAACTTCAAAGGCTGAGGTCCCATGAAGGGCCTCTTTGTTCTTTGCTTCTTATTCATATTTGTACCCTGTCTCCTCGTCAAGACTCCTACTGTGACTGGACTCAAAAAGGTGCTCAAAAAAATCGTGCTGTTAGGAAGGGATTGAAGACCTCACTCATCAGAGGATCTCTGGAAATACCTGGGTGTCTCTGCATAAAAATATGGAACGCTTCACGAATTTGCGTGTCATCCTTGTGCAGGGGCCATGCTAATCTTCTCTGTATCGTTCCAATTTTAGTATATGTGCTGCCGAAGCGAGCACTGATTTCAGTATATTTTATACCATAAATTCTTTAACTTGGTGACTTCTTAAAAAATTCTGCATTCTTGAGCCAGAACCTTCTAGTGGATTGACTCTGATCCTGTTGATAGTTTCAAATGGTCTTTCATCACTGCTTATACTTCCAAAAATGAATCTTCAAGTAATATCTGAACAATTGTGTAAAGGTCATCATATTTAAAACAAAAACTGGAACCATTCTGTTAACAGGAGGTTTCTAAAACAAATCATGGTATATCCAATTGATGGAATAGTAATACAGCCATCAAAATGGTGCTACAGGTATGTATTTGTTAATCAAGGTGTCTGTTACCTACTGCTAAGTGGAAAGGTTTATGAAACAGTGTAAATAGTGTCCCATTTTTCTTTGAAAAAATGTACACAACATATAAAGTCTGGAAAAGTATATGCCAAATGCAAATAATGAGTAATCTTATTTTTGTTATAGCCTTTTCTGTTTTCCAGACTTTTTATTATGAGCATACATTACTTTTAGAATTAAGGGAAAGAAGTTATATCCACTCTTTTGGGGGAAAAATAAAAATGAGTAAAAGAAAAGAAAAGTAGCAAATGGTTTATTTGAAACTCATCTGTGTCCTTTCCTGCATCAAGAATTCTGGTTTGTGGTAAAGCTGTGGCCTGGTGGCTGATATACTGCTGGCCTCTCTCCCCTGCCCCTGAGGCATAGCATTTTAACTGAGTGGTTGCTCACGTCCTTTCTCTTCCCCTAAAAACTACACATGATGTCAGTTGGAGGTGCTTGACCAGATGCAGGAGTCTGATTGTGTGCACTGAGGTATCAGTACCCTGAGGGTTTTCTTGGATACAGAGGGCAGGAAAGGTTGCTTGTGAACTTTAACTGTTTTATACCCCCAAAGGGCATGGGTTGAACCAGCAGCTAAGGTAGCTATCTAGTAACATCTGCATGAGTGATGGGCATATGCTGGGAGCCACAGTGGAGGCCTGCCTGATTGTCCTCAGTCCTCAGCTGCCAGGAAATGTAGGTCTCAGTGGTGAAAAGTTGATGAACCCCATTATTAAATGGGCAGGGCACTGCCCCGAGTTGTTCAGAACAAAGTTGGTCTAATAACAATGAGAAGAACAGTTTACCTATTTTCTCTCTGCCTCAGCTTCTCTGTATTCCTGTTCTCTATTTTCTAATCCATTAACAGTCTCTGACACCTCATCCAGTCTACTATTAAGCCCATCGATGACTTGTCTCATTTCTGCATATTCTTTCCTCACTTCCTCCCTCAGCTCTTGCACATTTCTCTGTAGATCCGTCAGCATGGCTATAACTTTTATTCTGAATTCTTTTTCAGGAAGACTGTGCATGTCCATCCCTTCAGGTTCCCTCTCTGGGGTTGTCTGGGTCTGGAGCTTTGTCTTTACCATATTCCTCTGTCTTTTCATGGCTATAGAATTGGTTGCTGGTAGTTGCCACGTATGTCAGCTGGGCTCTTTATGACTTTAAAAAGGAAAAAAAAAAGAAAAAGGAAAAGAAAAGAAAAGAAAAGAAAAAAATAATAATAATAAAAAAAAGGGAAAGAAAAAAAGAAAAGAAAGGGAAGAAAAAACAACTAAAAAAAAAATGCCCACCAGGAGTGGGTTCTGTGTTGCTGTTGCTCCACTATTCCAGAACCGTGGCCGCGCTGCTCTGCAAGGCCCTTTATAGCTCTGGCTGGGGTGGGAACAAATGGGAGGCTGTTGATCTCTGTGGGAGTCTTAAGTGCGGCCACCCTTTCCCAGTTGCCAGCTAAGGGGTCCGAAGCTCCCCAGGGCTCCCAGCCTGCTGGGCTGAGTGTGCCGGAGTGATGCGGTCCTCTGCTGTGCTCCTGTCTCTTTAAGACTGCTGAAAACACGTGCTTTTCTTCTTCTTCTTTTTTTTTTCCTTTCTTTTTCCTTCCCAGAGCCAGCTGCCTGGCGCGTTCCCCGCTGAGACCCTGCGCCCTCTGTCTCTCCAATCTCCGCTACACCGCACGCTGTGTGTCGGAGCTCCCGGCGCAGACTTCCACTCCCTCCCGGCTCTGAATCCTCTCCTCCCGCCGGTGCACTGGGGTGGGGGAGCGCTCGGATCCGCCGGGTCGCAGCTCCGTATCTTACCCACCTCGCCGGGTGCCAAGTCCTCTCAGGTGTTGCTACACGCTGTGCGCTTTCCTGTCTATTCTGGTCTCTCTTTTAGGAATAGTTGTATTTGCTGTGTTTTCGTGGATAAATACAATGTTGGGAGGAAATTTCTGTCGTTCCATTCACGTCACCATCTTCCCGGAAGTCCCTATTTTCTAGAATAAGTGTAACATTGTAAAATTGAGTTCTAGTTTATAATTAAAAATGAGATTGCAGTATACTTCTTTGATAGAATTTAATGTTGGTTTTGAGTTGAAGACAGTAGATGGCAGTGTCCCTCTCCCTAGAAAAACTGAAGAGGAAGCAAAGTGCATTGAAAGGCTCCAGAGGTGCAGACTAAAGCTGTCCTTTTGTGTGACCATTATTAGGGCTGGATGGCACTTTTGCTAAATAAGCTAGTCTTCAAAACAAGAACTTGAGTTTAGACTCCTTTGTTTCCAAGGAGGAAAAGTCTGTTGTCATTTTTAATACTTAACATTGCGAAGTGAAAATATAATTATGATTTGTAAAGTTTAAGGCAGATCTCCCAGAGACACTTTTAGGACACTTTATTCTGCCTGGCTATGTAGCTGTGTCCACTGACTACCAGCTTTCTCTTCTATTTAAAAGGAGCGATAGGAAGACGTGATAGTAATAAATATGTAGTGCTGAGTGTGGAAGAATGTCATTTTAACAATAGTGATTATGGGAATTCTGTGGCCATGAATATAGAGGTTGGTAAAGAGAAAAAGATAGAAACAAAAGAAATTAATGAAATTCTGGATTTTTTGGTCAGTCTGAGTTGGCCATGTGACTTAAAGTGGCACCTGAGCATTAAGATACCAGCTGTTCAAAGTGAACAAGTAGTAAGCTTTGCTGTTCTTTAACTTACGTGAATTATCTGAAGATAGGCAGATATGTCCTTTTGACCAGAAGAAAAGGGAAACAATTTTCAGCAGAGAGGAAATTACACATTTTTTGTTTGCTTGCCAATTTTAATTATAAAAAATTTTTGGCATATAAATATTGCATAAATAAAAGGTGTAACCCCTAGTGTTTTCAACACTAGACATATTTCAGCTTCTGTCCTTACTCCGTATCTATGTCTGACAATATCACCAAGACCCTGAATTCATCTGTATACATGTAGGTCATACAGAGCTAGGTTCCCATGGTTCCAGAAGCCTCCTTGCCTCTAGAGATACGAGATAGGGTGTTATACTCACTTACTCTCCTCAGTGTCGACTTTGCCCTTAAACCAGTTGGATGGCCCTTTAAACCCTTAGTTTTCAGGTTAAATGAGGTCAGAAGCAACTTTTACAGAAACAAACTTTTAAATTTTAATCCTTTGCACGTGAAAGCATCCTCTTTTCTCTCTTTAATTGGGTAGGGACTACACCTATTTTTCCTTCATAACTTAAGCACCCAGAAAAAAGGCTGGTACAAAGTAGTTTTTTAAGAGATGTTTGTTGAATTAATAAGTAAATTTTGAACCTTTCTTATTTCATAGGCCCAACTTTTGTTGAACAGTTTTGGGATTAATTAATGGGAGGAAGTTAACTGCTGACTACCAAAATTGTCTACAGTTTTTTTTGTCCTGTTTTATCTCATTTATTTTTTATCCAGCTTTAGGAAATATATCATTATTATGTATTTATAATAATTATTATATATGTAATCGTTACAAATATTCTAGGCTTATATTGTTGCCAAAGTGAATCGTTGCCATTTAAAAATATCAGCTCAAGTGTACTGACATTGAATTAAAGGTATCACATCACAGAGGTTTCAACAGAGCAGGTTCCTGATGGAACTGGGAGAGAGAAAACCAGCATTCTAAGAAAAACATCCGCATACTTACACTTTAGGGTCTTGATTTAAAGGTGATTGTTTGCTTAAGGAAGATTCATTTTTGATTGCACGTGTCATTGCATGTGGTCACTATGCCTAGGTTCCTGCTACTGAGTGTAAGAGTAGGAGGGAGTGTTGACTCAGAAACACCAACGCCTATAGTTATGATGTCCCTAACAATAAATAGTTCCGTCTGTCGAAGGAATATTTTTAAAAACAATCCAAGGTAATGATTTTAATAATGCTTTTTCTTACTTCCTTCATTAGCTTGCATTTTTATACATTTATTCCATTTTACAGACCTAGTATGTGCCAGGTGCTGGGGCTGTGAAATCACCACATGGCTCCTGCTTTTGAAGTGTTTCATCTAGTGGTAGAGACAGTTTGTAAAGAAATGTACAGGCACACATCATTTTATCACACTTTGCAGAGAATGTATTTTTTACAGATTTAAGGTTTGTGGCAACCCTGTGTCAATTGGTGCCATTTTTCTAACACCATTTGCTCATTTAGTGTCTTTATGTCACATTTTGGTAACTCTTGTGGCATTTCAAATGTTTTCATTAATAGTATATTTGTTGTGGTGATCTGTGATCAGTGATCCGTAATGTTACCATTGTAATTGTTTTTGGCCACCATGAACTGTATACATAAAGATGGTAGACTTAAGGTCTGTGTGTTCAGCTGTTCCACCAACCAGCTGTCCATCCCCACCCCCACCACCCTAAGTCTTTCCCCTTCATCAGGGGCCTCCCTGTTTCCTGAGATGCAACAATATTGAAATAAGGCCAATTAATAACCCTACAATGGCTTCTAAGTGTTCAAGTGAAAAGAAGAGTCAGTCAATACAGCAAAGTTCATTATCGTCTTATTTTAAGAAATGGCCACAGCTACCCCAGCCTTCAGCAGCCACCACCCTGATCAGTCAGCAGCCATCAACATTGAGGCAAGACACACCAACAGCTAAAAGGTTACGCCTCCCTGAAAGCTCAGATGATGGTTAGGTTTTATTTTTAGCAATAAAGTGTTTTTTAATTAAATTATGTACATTGTTTTTTTAGACATAACGCTCTCTTGCACACTTTTACAGACTACAGTGTAGTATAAACATAACTTCTATATGTACTGGGAAACCAGAAAACTTAGTCAACTCTATTTATTTATTTATTTATTTTGGTATTATTACTATACAATTACATGAGCAACATTATAGTTACTAGATTCCCCCTATTATCAAGTCCCATCACATATCCCATTACAGTCACTGTCCATCAGCTCAGCAAGATGCTATAGAATCACTACTTGTCTTCTCTGTATTGTTCTGCCTTCCCTGTATCCTCCCCCACCCCCACATTATTTGTGCTAATCGTAATACCCCTTTTTCCCCCTTATCCCTCCCTTCCCACCCATCTTCCCCAGTACCTTTCCCTTTGGTAACTATTAGTCCATTCTTGGGTTCTGTGAGTCTGCTGCTGTTTTGTTCCTTCCGTTTTTTCTTTGTTCTTATACTCCACAGATGAGTGAAATCATTTGATACTTGTCTTTCTCTGCCTGGCTTATTTCACTGAGCATAATATCCTCTAGCTCCATCCATGTTGTTGCAAGTGGTAAGAATTGTTTTCTTCTTATGGCTGAATAATATTCCATTGTGTATATGTACCACCTCTTCTTTATCCATTCATCTACTGATGGACACTTAGGTTGCTTCCATTTCTTGGCTATTGTAAATAGTGCTGCAATAAACATAGGGGTGCATCTGTCTTTTTGAAACTGGGCTGCTGCATTCTTAGGGTAAATTCCTAGGAGTGGAATTCCTGGGTCAAATGGTATTTCTATTTTGAGTTTTTTGAGGAACCTCCATACTGCTTTCCACAATGGTTGAACTAATTTGCATTCCCACCAGCAGTGTAGGAGGGGTTCCCCTTTCTCCACATCCTTGCCAACATTTGTTGTTGTTTGTCTTTGGATGGCTGCCATCCTAACTGGTGTGAGGTGATATCTCATTGTGATTTTAATTTAAATTTCTCTGATGATTAGTGATGTGGAGCATCTTTTCATGTGCCTGTTGGCCATCTGAATTTCTTCTTTGTAGAAGTTTCTGTTCAGCCCCTCTGCCCATTTTTTAATTGGCTTGTTTGCTTTTTGTTTGTTGAGGTGCGTGAGCCTTGGATGTCAACCCCTTATTGGATATGTCATTCATGAATATATTCTCCCATACTTTAGGATGTCTTTTTGTTCTACTGATGGTATCCTTTGCTGTACAGAAGCTTTTTAGTTTGATATAGTCCCACTTGTTCATTTTTGCTTTTGTTTCCCTTGCCCGGGGAGATATGTTCACGAAGAAGTTGCTCATGTTTACGTCCAAGAGATTTTTGCCTATATTTTTTCTAAGAGTTTTATGGTTTCATGACTTACATTCAGGTCTTTGATCCATTTTGAGTTTACTTTTGTGTATAGGGTTAGACAATAATCCAATTTCATTCTCGCTTTATTTCTTTACTGCAACATTCACTTCATTGTCATATTTGATTTCCTGAGATGAACCTGCAATATCTTCAGGGTAGGCCTGTGGTTGTGTTGGCAGCAACAGTTACAAGGCTGTGTAGGCAGAGTTGGAACAGAAAGGACAGAGCTGTCTGTGAATGGGAGCGGTAGGTAAAGCCTGAGTATTTGTCACCAGATCTAAGTGCCTTTCTTTGGTTGTGCCTCACTAAAGAGAAAGTGATTGGTTCCTGAGCTATTGAAGTACTGCCTGTGATAGACGTACTGAGTGCAGTCACCAGCAGGCGCCTTCCAAGGCGTTTCACCTTAAGCAATGGATTTTGAGCTGAACCTTCAAATAGAATATGACTTCCCTGTATATTTCTGGTTCCAAGGAACTGGCCTTGGCTGTGCCATCATCATTGTGTCCTCACTCTATCTAGGATGGTACTTCACGTATTAGTGGTGCTCACTAAATGTTTATCGTGAATGAAATTGTTTGAAGAATATCATATTATGTAAGAAATAATTTGAGCAGTGTTGATTTACTTGATAAATATGTCCTTCATTTTGTACAAACTTTTTCATAGAATTAATGTAAATAACAGCTCCCCAGGGTATTATGTAGTTAATTGAGTTTGTAAAAGTTTTATTAATTCATTACTTTCCTTGAATTTATATTCTGATGTGTAAAAGTAAGTAATGCTTGCATACCTTAGAATAGTAACCCTTTTGATTACAAGTTCATGTTTTAATGGCAGCTAATGTTTTGGTTGGTTATGAGCCAACAGTGTGTTTCTAACAGTTGATGATTTTACTTAACTTTTTGTTTCAGAATTAACACACTGAGGAAGGAAATAATCCAGAAATTGTGATTTAAATTTGATATTTTCCTTAGAAAATAATAAAGGTTAATATTTGGTTTGAACATTCCTTTTTCTTTTAAAGTTTTGTATTAAAAATAAAGTCTTTGGATAGGATGACTTTTTTTTATGTCATATTTAAGTACCTCTTTTCTTTATGTTACTGCTTTTGAACACAGCTCTGAGAATAGATATTTAAACTTTTGTGGTCTTTTCAGATACGGTTAAAAAACTCCAGGACCAAAAACATGACATGGAAAGAGAAATCAAGACATTGCACAGGAGACTTCGGGTAGGATAAATCTTTACGTATTACCTCATTAGAAAACATAGTTCTCTGCAAGTTGAGTATTGTATAGTCACTGACCGTGTTATATTTCACCGTAAGCTTCAGATAGTTATTATTGATCCCACTGGCTTTGGGCAGAAGGCAAATACCATCCTTCCAAACTGCAATGTGCTAGATTCTGGGTAAAAGAATGTGCTAGTAATTTAGGAGTAGTAATTTTAGAAAGATGATTTGGGGGACAAGTGTTATATTTTGGACAGGAAGTTTATTAGCTCTTGATTACAAAGTGTCCCAAACTAAGCTCCTTTTATATGGGTTTTCTGTCTTGTGGATTTGATCAGCTTGCCAGTAGCAGTGCCCTTTGTGATGCACGGTTTGGAGGCACTAATCTTACAGTGTGGGTCATGCCTCAGTTGTCCAGGCTGCCTTCCTGGTGTCAGAAAATTGCTTTGGGGTAGCGGGAGTGGGCAGCTGTGGCTCTGGTGGAGGTGACGCCCTGGGGAGGCTTCCCCACCAAGCCACACCTGCATCCTCTGTGGCTGTGGGAAGCACTGAACCAGACAGTTCCTTAGCTCCTCTCTGTATGATTTTGTCTGTCTAGATTGAGATTAGTGTTTTTCTTCTGGCTTCCTCTTCCTTTTCCTTTCCTTTGGAATTTTTTTCCTGTTCATTTTTGATGTCAGGATATTTATGGCTTTCCACTAAAAATCTTTCAGTATGGTTCACTTACCATTTATGTACCTTCTTGAGCTTTTCAGAGGTAAAGTGCTACAGATCTTGGATGGCATGTTTATTTTCATAAGACTTTAAAACTTGCACGAGGAAGTGAGGTTTGACATTATCATCATTAACATTTATTGACCACTCCTGAGTGCCTGATGTCTCAGTAGACAGATCAACCAGAAAACCTTTTCCTCATTAAGAACAAGATCACTAATAATAATTGCATTACTTGTTAGAAACAGATTATAGCAATCTCTGGGATTTAAAAGAAATTAATCATCATTTGGGACAGTACATTATAGCAATCTAATCATAAACGCATTTTATTGTTTTTTAAAAAGCTTGTTTTGCTCTCTTTTGGAAATAAAAATTTAGTTTTTTAATATAGGAAGAATCTGCAGAATGGCGGCAGTTTCAAGCTGATCTCCAGACTGCAGTGGTTATTGCAAATGACATTAAATCTGAAGCCCAAGAGGAGATTGGTGATTTGAAGCGCCGGTTGCATGAGGCTCAAGAAAAAAATGAGAAACTCACAAAAGAATTGGAAGAAATAAAGTCACGCAAGTATGTTTTCAGAAACCAGTTGTTTGAACAGAAAACATTTATATTCCAGTCTTGTGATGTGGTATTACAGAAGGAACGCGGGGTTTGATACTAGTATGACTGAGTTTGGATCTAAAGGAAGTTATCAACTTCTCTGGCCTCATTTCATGACACCTGTAAAATAGCACAGTCTATATGGATCTCTCCACGTTGTAGTCAGTGTCCATAATCAGTACTCTGGAGGAGAACCAAAATTAAATGGTCCCTTGCACAAGAGTGCATCGTGGTTTTCTCCTTTTCTCTGTCCCCACCCTCTAGCCCTGTTTAGATTAATAGCCTGTGATAAAGGATGTGTGTTCTGGACGCAGACAGGCTTGGCTCCCATCTAGCTCTGCCTCGTGCTGGCTGTGTGATCTTGGTCAGGGCCCTTACCACCCCAAGCTTCGGTTTGCTCATCTTCAAAAGAGAGACAGTACTATCTCCTTTCCAGTGTGGCTGTGAGGAAGACGTGCCCGCACAGTGCTCGGGGAAGTGATGAGTACACTTCCGCTCATGCTGTCAGAGACCCCTGTAACAAATGTGCAGTTTCTCTCCATCACTGACTTGAGCGGTTTTCACTTGTTCTTTGCTTATAACCACATGAATCTCCACAGTAGTGTTTTTTTCCCATCTAACATACAGATCATTGGAAGCACATAAAAAGTATTAAATGAGATGCCATCTGTGTTGTGCTCTGAGTTCCTCAATCAGACTCTCATCTATGACTGGGGAGAGTTTTTATGTTTGAAGTTATTATTAAGAATTTGATTATTCACTATTTTTAGTAACTAAATAGACATAGGAAAAGAATTTAGAAAAATACTTAACAGGGTGTTTTTGAAAAGCTGTTTTATTTAATTGTTTAGTTATCTTAATTAACTCTAGTGTATGGTCCAGAGAAGTAAGCCATTTTTCTTTGGCTTCCTTAAACAGAACACAGAATGAAGAAGATTATTGTTTCTCTACTGGTATAAAACTCACATTCATACTCTACTAATAGAAAACTCATTACCTTTTTTTCTGTATACTGTTATGTAGTGTATCAGGAATGCTCCATTCTAAAGATAACCTGAGTGACTACAATTCTACTTTTAAAGAATCATTCCCATTGGATCCTGAAAACTTGTCAGTCTTTAAGGCACATATGAAAGAAGTAGCATCTTGCAGGGCAGTGATTCTTCAATGAGGTATCTGTAGACCCCAGGGAGTCCCCAAAACCCTTACAGCAGATCTGTAAAGTCAAACTGTTTTCTTCATAATACTGGCAAGTTGGTTGCCCTTTCACAGTGCCTTTTGCTCTGCTGGTGAAAAGCAAAATCAACCTGTTGATGAATCAAGGCCTTGGCACCAGATTACACTCACAGTCACTTGTACTCTTCACCACCACACACTTGGATTTCAAAAAATGCAGATTTCACTAGAAGATGTCCTTGAACATCTGAGACAGTAAATTGAACATCATGAAGCAGTAAATTACTAATTTTACAAATCCTTGATCTTGAGTTTGCTCTTTACCATTCTGTGTGATGGGTGGGAAGTATGCACCGAGTACTCCTGCTGTGTCTGCTGGGGACCTAGGGTGGGGTGGTCTTGAAGAATTGTTGCAGACAATACACTTGGGTGCAGCTTCTGAGTGATAAGAAGCTGCTGCGCCTGGAGGGAATTCAAAGCTGTGTGTGAAAGGGGGACTCAACATTCCTTCAAGATTGTGTATTAAAGTGAATCTGGAGGGACTTCGGAAAGATAGCGACGTGAGTCGGGCGGCAGAAGTCTCCTCCCAACATTATATTTATCCACGAAAACACAGTAAATACAACTATTCCTAAAAGAGAGACCAGAATACACAGGAAAGCGCACAGCATGCAGCTACACCTGAGAGGACTCGGCACCCCGCGAGGCGGTCATAAAGAGCCCAGCTGACATACGCGGCAACTACCAGCAACCACTTCTATAGCCATGAAAAGATAGAGGAATATGGTACAGACAAAGCTACAGACCCAGACAACCCCAGAGAGAGAACCTGAAGGGATGGACATGCACAGTCTTCCTGAAAAAGAATTCAGAATAAAAGTCATAGCAATGCTGATGGATCTGCAGAGAAATGTGCAAGAGCTGAGGGAGGAAGTGAGGGAAGTGAGGAAAGACTATACAGAAATCAGACAAGCCATTGACAGGCTTAACAGCAGACTGGAGGAGGTGCAAGAGACTGTTAATGGAATAGAAAACAGAGAACAGGAATACAGAGAAGCTGAGGCAGAGAGAGCTAAAAGGATCTCTAGGAATGAAAGAATATTAAGAGAACTGTGTGACCAATCCAAACGGAACAATATTCGCATTATAGGAGTGCCAGAGGAAGAAGAGAGAGAAAAAGGGATAGAAAGTGTTTTTGAAGAAATAATTGCTGAAAACTTTCCCACACTGGGGAAGGAAATAGTCTCGCAGTCCACGGAAGCCCACAGATCTCCCAAAACAAGGGACCCAAGGAAGACAACACAAAGACACATAGTAATTCAGATGGCAAAGGTCAAAGATAAAGACAGAGTATTAAAGGCAGCTAGAGAGAGAAAAAAGATCACCTACAAAGGAAAACCCACCAGACTATCATCAGACTTCTCAACAGAAACCTTACAGGCCAGAAGAGAACGGCATGATATATTTAACGTAATGAAACAGAAGGGCCTCGAACCTAGAATATTGTATCCAGCACGATTATCATATAAATATGACGGAGGGATTAAACAATTTCCAGACAAACAAAAGTTGAGAGAGTTTGCCTCTCATAAACCACCACTACAGGATATCTTAAACGGACTGCTCTAGAGGGAAGCACCCCTAAGGCTAAAAAGATGTCACCAGAGAAAATAAAATCATAGCAAAGAAAGCAGACCATCCAAATACTAACTAAAGGCAAAGAATAAAACACCTAATATATAAAGAAAGGAGGAGGAAGAATAGGAAGGGAGAGATAAAGAAACATCAGACAGTTTTCACAATAACTTAACAAGAAAGTTAAGTTAGGTTGTTAGATAGTAAAGAAGCAACCCTTGAACCCTTGCTAACCACGAATCTAAAGCCAGCAATGGCAATAAGTACATCTCTGTCAATAATCACCCTAAATATAAATGGACTGAATGCACCATTCAAAAGACACAGAGTAACAGAGTGGATAAAAAAGCAAGACCCATCTATATGCTGCTTACAAGAGACACACCTCAAACCCAAAGATATACACAAACTAAAACTGAAGGGATGGAAAAAGATATTTCATGCAAACAACAAAGAGAAAAAAGTAGGTGTTGCAGTACTTGTATCAGACAAAATAGACTTCAAAACGAAGAAAGTAGCAAGAGATAAAGAAGGACATTACATAATGATAAAGGGGTCAGTCCAACAAGAAGATATAACCATTATAAATATATATGCACCCAACACAGGAGCGCCAGCATATGTGAAACAAATACTGACAGAATTAAAGGAGGAAATAGAAAGGAGTGCATTCATTTTAGGAGACTTCAACACACCACTCACTCCAAAGGATAGATCAACCAGACAGAGAATAAGTAAAGACACAGAGGCACTGAACAACACACTGGAACAGATGGACCTAACAGACATCTACAGAACTCTGCACCCAAAAGCAGCAGGATACACATTCTTCTCAAGTGCACATGGAACATTTTCCAGAATAGACCACATACTAGGCCAAAAAAAGAACCTCAGTAAATTCAAAAATATTGAAATCCTACCAACCAACTTCTCAGATCACAAAGGTATAAAATTAGAAATAAATTTTAGAAAGAAATCAAAAAGGCTCACAAATACATGGAGACTTAACATTTTTCTAATTAATCAATGGGTTAACGACCAAATCAAAACAGAAATGAAAGAATATATGGAGACTAATGACAACAACAACACAAGGGCCCAACGTCTGTGTGATGCAGCAAAGGCAGTTCTAAGAGGAAAGTATATTGCAATCCAGGCCTATTTAAAGAAGGAAGAACATTCCCAAATGAACAGTCTAAAGACACAGTTACTGAAATTGGAAAAAGAAGAACAAATGAGGCCCAAAGTCACCAGAAGGAGGGACATAATAAAGATCAGAGAAGAAATGAATAAAATTGAGAAGAATAAAACAATAGAAAAAA